>NDXB01018141.1:0-29056 GCA_002631895.1 Agapornis roseicollis
TATACCTAGAAGTTTATTCCATCTGATGTAAGAAACAAAGTCAAGTGTATGGTTGCTGCCATTGAAAAACACCTGTTGTGTATATGAATTTTGGTAGACTAAAATTAGGGTTTTCATGTGAAGATGGAATTGCAATACTTCTGATTTTTTATGGTAAGCCTTTATCATTGATGCACATAGAAAAACCTATGTCTCCATTTCAGTGTTAATAGAATTTAGGTGAGTTTGCTCTATCTACCAGATCTTTTACAAATATAAGGGCACAAGAAGGTTGCTTTTTCTTGTCCTGGGTTGAGCAGTAGCAGTCATTTTTTCTTCTTCTTAGTAGCTGGTGCAGCTGTGTTTTTGACTTCCAGCCTGGGAACAAGCCTGATAACAGGAATGTTTTTAGTTACTGCTCAAATGTTTTACTCTGACCAAGGACTTTGTGAGCCTCATGCTCTGCCAGGGAGGAGGGGAGGCCAGGAGGAAGCAGGGACAGGACACCTGACCCAAACTGACCAAAGAGCTATTCCATACCATAGCACGTCATGCCCAGCATGTAATCAAGAGTTACCCGGAAGGGCTGGTGCTCTGAGAGGTGTTGTAGGAGGTATTCGGTTGGTGCTCAGTTGGGTTGGGGTGTTGTGAGTTATCTGTTGGTGGTTGGTGAGATGCTGTATTCTCTTCCCTTGTTATTTCCTTTATCATTATTATTATTGGTGGTAGCAGCAGTGATCTGTGTTATACCTTAGTTACTAAGCTGTTCTTATCTCTACCTGTGGGAGTTGCATTCTTTTGATTCTCCTCCCCATCCCTCTGGAAGCAGGGGAGGGCAAGAAAGGGGGGTTGAGTGAGTGAATGAGATGCGTGGCTGTGTTTAAACCACGACATTTCTGGTAACAAAAATAAAGATACCTTGACTTTATCTACTGTAGCACCAATACAGTCTTTTACCATACTTGTGGGATGGTAATTTCCACAGTGGCTGTTCTATCAACGCCCTGACTAACCTTTCCTGTCTCTTGAGAGAGCTTTCACACTCCAAATACGTTAGCAAAGAGTTGGAGCTGTTGCAGCAGATGAAAGCACAAACCAAACCTACTGGACAAAGGTTCTTCTTACTGATGCAGTACAAATCAGGAGAAATGTAAAAACTATGTTCTGTTACAAACATTTTTTCCAATATCCTAAGAGTAGAGCCTCAGAAAACAAACCCTGAAGGTGAGCAAGTATGGGACAATGGCATTTAATACTACCAGCTTCTTGCACTAGAGTGCTTCAAATTGAAGGACAAGGAAGTACCTTTCAAAAATTTACAGTAAGGAGTCATAATGCCTCAGGTTCACATGTAAAATGTTACTGAAGTTAATACAGGAGCTTAGAGACCTCATCTAATGAAGAAATACACACTTATGATATTAAACACAGAACTCACTCTGCTTAACATTAGCATTCTGAGGTGTGTACCTGAGCTCTGTTCAATGAGAGGAGAGAGACAGAGAGACACTGGCATTTCTTGACCATGATTCTGCATCATAGACTGAATCTCTACAGGATGCTGTTAACTACAGGCTGAAAATGCTTTTTTTCTCTGCATTTACTCTAAAGGGAAAGTGGATGACAAGCTTAGATATAGACATAATACATGCCTACATTTCAGCAGTCAAATCCTAGTTTAAGGTTGCAAAAAGTTTTTGGAAGAGACTGTATAATGAAGATTTTTTTGCTTTAGCAATTATATCACTTTGAGATTTCATAGTTTGCTTGCTATAAAACCAGAACAGGATGTTGGATGGAAAGCTTTCATATATTCAAAGCTAAGTAAGGAAATTTCATTATTAAAAAAAAAATGATAACACAGGCTTGGATCAAAACCAGGTTGAAGGCCATAAATAAAGAGTAAGTACCAGATGGGGAGCAAGACAGGACTTTGTATTTGGAATCGCCAACATATCTAGGAGTGATTCATTTTGTCACTAGGTAGCTGGAAATAAGAATCAAACTGTTGTAATGAATATGCTCACAATAATAAATTTCAATAAAATTGAAACACTATTGTGGGTTAAAAATAATAAATTAGGGTGGCAAGAAAATAGGCCAGAGTTCCCCAAGAAAATAAGATTCTAACTGAAATAAATGTAAGCTATGAGCTGCAGAATGGAAACCCAAACTAAGGATATTCAAGAGAGGGAAAATTTGGCAATCAGTAATTCAGAAATAAACCCATAGCTGATAGTGGGAAGACAATTAGACCTCTATTTGCAACACAATATGTTAGTCTGAAAGGTTAATGCAATTTTGTGTTGCAGAGACATAACCATTCTATAAACCACAGAGAACTAATAGCCTCCTCTCTACAGCCTGACTACACGTGACATATTGCCCTGGGTTCTAAGAAACTCGTTATTATGATTTAAAAGGGTAACTTATGACACTTAATATTTTATAACTACTAGGTTCAGATTACATTTATCAAACAATTTCATGAGGATTTTGTCAGCTTTAATAAACTGCACGCTGGACAAAATGACTGCATAATCTATAATGACTAACCGTATTTTCCATCTGATTTTAGTCTTTTTTTGTAAGGTTTTTCAGGCCTAATTCAAATGTAAAATATCTATAAGGCAAAAATAATCTAGATACTGCATCATCTCTCCTTCTGAAGACATTTGCTGTTACTGGTCAAAAGCAAAACCCCCTACTCTCCACAGTGGAACCATCAAATACAATCTGTATTGTAGTGGCATCCCTTCCCCCCTAAACCCCCCCTTCTTCTTTTTTTCCTTTTTCCATGGTAAAGTTCTTCAACACAGTTGTCAGCATCAACTTCCTTTTTCCCCCCAGTCTGTTGCAAGAAACATAAGGTCAAATGGCTGGCTGGATTATTATTTCCTCTTTGTTCTACCTCTGCCAGCAGCCCAGTGCTGCAGTGAGATCCTTATAGCCTTGCTCAGATCTCTGAGAATGTCTGAAATCACTCTTACCTTTTGGGAAGTAAACAGGAAAATTGTCTCTCAAAATATTTTGAAGTGAGACTTAATACGTTCATAAGCTCAGGGTGCTTGTTTGTCAGAATGGGAATCCCTGGGGACAGGCTTGCTGTGAATTTCAACATGCCATTTATTTTCTCTCTACAGAAATGAAGCTTCCATTTGGATTCTGCAGCCTGCTACCCACACACATTTGAAAAGTAGACGATTGTAATTTTCTAGCTGAAGAGCAGTTCTATAAATACTCTAAACCCCAACATTCAGGTTTAGAGAAGATGTGTCTGGAGGAAATGAATGTGCAAGTGTGCTGCTACTGTGAGTCTGGCTAAGAAAATGGCACCAAACCTTTCATCTTCTGTAGGTTGTCCATGTGTCATCAGAAGCCATTTCAGAAAAGGACTTTGCCGTGAAAAATGATTTGTGCTACACAGTCAAGCTCAAACGAATCTGTCAGATCAGCAGTTCATTTGCCAGATAAGCCCATGCCAATATAAAGCAAACAAACATTTTTATGCCTGACACTTTCAATGAGGTAGAATATTCTAGCTCTTTTGGTGTGCATTGTAAAGTAGTAAATGCTCTCAGCTACATGACTCCATCATCACTGTACGTATCATGGTACTGGCTACTTCCTGGCCAGCATAAGCCATCTCCTCTGCCGTCAGCTAATGGACACGTCTTCATTCCCCACAAAGCAGCACAGGTCTAGTCTCTAAGTAGTTTTCCAATATTCCTTCATGGAACATAACCTACCAGCTAGAAACCAAACTGCCTTTTAGAACGTTTGATGCTATCAGTGATACACTGATAGAAATACACTGATGCTGCAAGAAAATAAAAACCCCAACAAAAAAACAACAAAAAAACCCCAATGCACATGCGCAAACCACCCATCAACCCCCCCAATAAAAAATCTAAAACCAACCAACCAGAAACACCCCCACACACACACAAAAAAACCAAACCCAATAAAACCCAACCAACCAACCAGAAACCAAACACAAACCAAACCAAATTCCTCAACCAGGAAATCCTATCTCTAACAAGCCTGTTATTAACATTTGTTTGAGGAAACTGAGCTGGCTAATTGCACAAGATGTAAGGGGTGATATTTAGTAAAGAAGTGTGTGATGTAAGTGAATCCTCTTACTTGAATGTTTCCTTTCACATTTTGAGGAGGAGACCCAGTAGAAGTGTTTTATTTCGTATTACTTTTTTGTTATTAGTAAACTCTAGTAGAAGCTAAAAAGAGCTTTCCTTCAGTATTCAGAGGAGGTATTTTATCAGCAAGCTCCAGATCCTGGATATTTCAAGGTATTTTCTCAAATTCCACAGTCAGGACTCCTGTTTATTCCCATCACCGTTTAAAGACTTGCCTGTGCAAAATTAATAAAGTCTTCCATTTCAATGTCTTGACACTGTAAACTGATTCAGATAAAAGTGAGTTGATGAAACACAACTGCAGAAAGCAGTACATGCATTGCTGTTGATGAGAGGTGTTTTTCTAGGCTTTTTCAGTGTGCTAACTTGGGTGTCATGCTTTCCTGGGAGGGAGAAATTCAAAAGTGAAAAAGAGAGAAAAAACCTCAAAGTATTTCCATCCCAACTAACTGAGCTCACAGATTCCAGTGCACTGCTCATACAATCTGTAAGCACGTATTTAAAAGAAAGGAAAGTGTTTTACAGAACGCTACACCTTTCTGTTTCCTTCAGTTTGGTTTTTATCCAGTTTAACAAAAAAAATACACTTGCTCAAGAGACATTTTGCTAAAGCAGCTGAGACAAAGAAGAGATGCAAAGCAGGAAACACTTTGAATCCTAATTGAAATAAGAGCAGAATGCTAAGTGTTGGGAGAGCAAGGAGCTGGGCAGAGGCTGACATGTTTGAGTGCAAGCAGGTAATTTTGCACAAAGCATGCATCTCTTTGATGCATGCTGTAGGTAAAGTGCAAGCCTGTGGAAAAGGGTAGAACAAAGCCCATGCATATGTTATATTATTTTGAAAGCCCTTTCACAAGATCGATTATACCATTTGAAAAGTTGAAGGGGAAAAAAAAAAGATTAGGAAAATCTGTACTTCCAACATAAAACTTAATTGGTCTGCACTTAGAGAGCTTTGGTTTTCTCAATAAGAATACGCAAGGTAGATGTATTTCTTCAGTCCACTAAAGCTTTGTTCTCACATACAGTGCTGCAAGCCTTCCTGTGCTATGGTAGCTGTAATTCTTTGTTAGTATAATCATTTCCATATGCAGAGTATGGGAAGTTAGGCTGCACAGTCCCTAAGCACTATGCAGCCCCCTTGTATCCCGATTACCTTTGCTGCCTAGAGATGGCCAGAGGAGCCTAATCAGTATGCAGGTGCCAGTCAGGCACGCACACCTCAGTCACTGAATCCAAGACACATCTGCCCTTGCCAACACCACTGTGGACCACCTGGGCTGCAAAGGACTCAGCAGTTGGGACCATGAAGTGAATCAACAGTCCCTAACAGTTTCTAAATATTCTGGAGGAGAAATCTTGTCAAGCCATTTATCAACAGAGATCTTTTCCGATTGTTTGTGGTATTGATTTATGGAATGAATTTGATTTTCATCTCCAACAGGATGTTTGCAAGCAAAATCTTGTGTCTAACTGAAAGCAGGTGTTTCATAGCACGATTTCAAGAGAGAACTTTCTTTTTGGTTTTATTTTATGAAAGGAATTTGGTGCTTGTTAACTGAAACGGAGGCAGTTTCCTATAAGTGATGTTGGGAAATGAAAAAATCAGGTTTGCTAAAACAGAAAGTGATTTGCTACTTAGCATATTCTTCCCTTGTTACTGTGGAGTAGTCCTTGTGGGAGATCTGGGCAGTAAGATGCAGCCACAGGCACCCTTTCTGGCCTGGTCCTGTTCAGCACTTCCAAGTTAACAGAAATCCCACAACCACCCGGCAATCAAAAAAATACATTTGTTTCCCACTATCTGAGCCCTTCACTACCTTGTGGTAGGACAGGGGTTGGCAAAGCCAAATTGGTTATTTCCAGTGTGGACAAAAGCTCAGCTAGACAGGTTTTGTCTACGGGAGAGTAATTTCTCCTCAACTGTCCTGACTCAGACTGGTGACTCCTGTTTTCTGACGCTACACAGATGATGCTTTCTCACCTCTCCCTTTCAGCATTTCTGCACATTTTGTTCACACACACATACCCACACCACACACAGCAAAGTGCAAGTGGAAGGAAGGTTGCTCCATTTGCTCTCTGATATAAAAAACCCTCATTCCAAAATAAAAACATTTGACAGCATGAGAATACTTCAGCCTAAGTAATAAATCTTTACAATTTGTTAATGTGTTAGCATTGAACAGACAGAATTAAGGCTTCAAAACACAGGCTATTCTCATTAACATCTATTGACAGTGTAGGCAAAAGTATCTTTTGTCTATCTTTTGTCCCTATGGATGGAATCCAGACATCTCTCTCTCCCTGCTGCCTTAGGTTTGCTCTCATTGATTGCCCTAGTTTTTTTCTCTCCCTCTCTATGTGTGTGTCTTAGACTGGCCATGCCTCCTCTAAGTGTACAGCAGAAAACCAGTGAGTGGAACCGACTGCCAAACGGAGCAAGAGGAGTTTGATCTCTGAGTGATTTTAGAAATGAGTAACATAAAAAAGATGAGGTAATTACATAAAAGAGAAGAGGGGATTACAAATAAAAGTATTACAAATAGACACAGGGGACATTTAAGGGCTGTGCTATCTTTCAGCTTCCAAGATGTTCCACATAATCATTTAATATTAGCTCTAATTGACTTCAGTGCAACAAAAGCACAATGAGACATTTCCAGACAAGTAAAATACACATGCACTGCTTGGTATCAGCACAAAGGGAGTGTAACTAATTCAGGAAAGCTTGGCAGCTGATTAAAATGAAGAGTTATTCTTTGCATACTTTTCTTAAGCTTCTATAGTGCAAATACTTTACACAAACAATGCCATCTATCTCAAGTGACCACTCAGAGAGAAGGTATTTTAGGTACCTTATAGAGATCGGTGCTGAACTAAAACTAAATTGCATTTGGAAACCTCTGCAATATATTCAAGTTTGTTCCTGTGCCAGAAAGTTGGTATTGGATGTAGCTCCCATTATGGGCTTCATCCTTTTCATATAAACCCCTACAGCTGGCCATTTAATCATCATATTTCTCAGCTGAATTCTATATTAATCGATACACCTTCTTATGCCATTCTATTTTAATAACACAACGGAAATACCACATTTTTATTATTAGCTTAGCAACACAATAGAAAGGGAGAACACAAAAAACCCCCATGCTTCTTGAAAATCAGAGCATGCTATGTATGTTTACCCATAAAATGTACATTAATCACTGTACCATATCAGCACTTATTAGCACAGTTACTTTTATACTAAATTATGCTCATTTTGCTGACATGGAAGTATGATTAGCTTTCATGTTCCATGTGCATAAGCAAATATTCTTTGCCCTATAACCTAAAGATATATCTGTCACTACAGTAACAAAAATCTCAAAAATGAATCCTACAAATCGTGAATGGACATGAACCCTCTATATTCTGAAATATGAGCAGTATGTATTAATGTTAACAGCAGCAAAAGCAGTAAAGAATTTATTAGTAACACACAAAAGTGTTATTTACAAATTCCTGACTTTTATAAACACATCAATTTTCAGAGTCAAAACTGAGTACTTGTAATTTGAGGTCCCTGCATATATTTTGGACACATGGCATTTGAACATTTAAAAACAAACCTATATTTATTCTTTCTATTTCGCTACTCCACTTTTACACTTTAATTCCCAAGCCTTTGAACAGGATATTGCTACATACAGATCTAGAACTTTCTTTAAATCATTCCTAATAGATAAATAGGTTTTGTTTGGTTGTTTTGTTCTTTTTTTTTTAAGAAGGAAATTTTGTTTGGCAACATTTTACAATTGAATCATAGCTAACTATTGATAGTTAAGAGCACCTCACTGGCTCCCTGTGAAGTTCTAAAGCAGTGCACAAATGCACTGTGTGCGAACTCAAAAGTCTCAGAGGATAAAAGCTGTAGAGCAGAGCTGTGGTTGAATTGTAAGCAGTAGGACAAGTAACTGGATAATGAAATTTTATCACAGAGAACTCCCTGAAAGATAAAACTTTCTGTCTCAAGTATTCTTTCAATCAGTGCTTCTGGCTGTTCCTTCCACAATCATGTGTGTACTCCTAACTGCAGTATGGCCACTGCAGACAAGTGTGGCATGTGGCACATGTGCCACAAGTGAGGCACTAGAGGAATTCATTGATTTAGTGTTCTTCCAAATGTAAAGATGTAGCTAGAGAAAGACAAAGCTTTGTGTGCAGTTTCTTATTATAACGGCACAAGGAAGCATAGCTAGACTGCAAATATTATATACTATGTCACTTCCTTGTGTCGATGAGAGACTGCTGTTAGAGAGTAATATCCAGGCTCTTTGAAAACGAAACAGGAAAGAAGACAGACTAATGTGACCTGTAAATGCCAGTTTTACATGGTTTTTGTAGTACTTCTGACTCAAATTCACTGTGTTTTGGAAATGCCTGATGTCATTGTCCCCTGTACTTTGGTGGACAAAAAGCATGGGGCACCCCTAGGCAAATAATGTACTGATCTCAGGGTCAGTTACAACAGATGTAGAGTGCTATCCTTAACAACAAAAATCATCAGGGCTTAACTGCACCAGCATCCATGTTAATGAATATTTATCATTCTCTACTGATTCTTCTAATTGTAGCTTATTTTATATTTTAAACAAACAGAAAACGTGCTTGTTCAGGAGTCCTTGGTAAGTGAGATACAGACCTTTTTAAACAGCTATAAAAAAGCTCTGCATCTATAATCACGTACTGTATTCGTACATACTTGTCCATCAAACCAAAGAAAATCATGTGGAATTCTTTCAGTTTGGAATCCACTACAGAATGGGTTGGTTACTGGGTGGATTGCTATCTGCAATAAATCTAACAGTGTGTGATATGGTGTTCCATGACACCATGATAAGAAATTAAATAATGACAGTTCTTAAGAGAATGCTTTTTATTTTTTCCTTATTTAAAGTGTTATTTCAGAGATTTTGCCCTGCTTACATAGGGCAGATCATTTATTTCACCAGCCTTTCTAACAATACAGACAAACTTTTAACAAGTTACAGAAAAAAGTATTAAAAAATAACACACAAAATGTATCTGGGTGTCTAGGGGAGCTACTTCAGCAACCTGTGCTGCTGTTCCTTTTGCTGCACTGCCCCACGGCACACAATTCAATGTGTCATTTCACATCGTCCAAGCAGAGCTTAAATAACTTCTTAAATGATCTACCAAAATCACTGTCACTGAATTGCCTTTCTGGAAAGGAGTTCAGTTATCCACAGTGCTGAAAAATTCCAGTGAGAGTCCTGGGGGAGACAGGGGACTCAGAATGCCCAGGCCAAGGACCTTCTGCTCCAGCACTTTAACTAATAGAAGCCTTTCCATGGATTTCAGTGAGCTGTGGGGTCACATACAATTAGTTTATTTCCAGGTGTTTTCACTACCATCAATGTGAGTGTGCTCACAACTCTGTTCAAGCATTCTGTAGACTGACACCACATAGACAGAACCTCATCATGAACTAGAGGAGCAGTTAAAAGTGTATGTGTCTGCACTGGAAATAAACATAATCTTCACACTGGTCTGCAATACTGAGGTTTTTATTCCTTGAGAAAAACTGTACCTCAGAGTCACATCAGTACTAATAATCTGAAACACAGACCTTTTTTTTTGGTGAGACTAAACTTCCGAATGCCTAATGCATTACAGAATCCCTGAAATACCTGGAACAATGACATGAGGAAATGCTGTAGCCCAAACCAGCTTTTATACCATTTACTTTATGCTTTTATATCAACAGTTATGAAACCACTAGCTGAGATTTTTGTGTAGTCTGAACACTTGTAGTAAGTTTGCCATTCTTGAAGGCAGAGCCATTTGCAGCTGTTTGTAGTTCAGGTAGAGTTTTCCATTTGTCTCAAGACCGATGTAATTTGAATGCCATCTTCTTGTCTTGGTAAGCTCCTCGGTCACTGATCAGTGCATTATAATGCATTACAGATTCTATCTGTTGTCATATAACCCTGTCTTACACCTGGGACAAAGATAATAAGAAGAGAAAATGTATCTGCTGTATTCTTCTGACTGTGCCAGGGCTTTTTTCCTAATGGTCAGTTATGCAAGTGTCCCATGGGAGTCTTTCATAGTAAGTTTTCTACAGTGAGCATACTCAGCTCAAAAGACTTATCCTCCCACAAAGAATCATAACAATAAGTGATGACAGAGTTGCTAGGTCCCCTTACCATTTCTTCTACTACAGTTAAAAGTATATTCTATGCAGTTTATTCATTACTGGTTCTGAAAGAATTTCACTGGTGTAAATGGGAGGGAAGTGGATGAAAAATGATATAATTCAGATAATGAGCTAGTTTATTCCCTATACTGGTCTATACCCAAACTCTAAAAAGATGTGAAATAACAATATAAGAAAAAAGAACAAAGAGGTAAGGTTAACAAAGGATGGCATGACTTGGTCACATACATACAAAGGGACTGAAGAACAAGTTGTATTTACATTAGGCCCTTGCTGGTCCTACGGTTACAACAGATTTTGCTTAGAATAGACTGCCCTTCACTTAGGCATTTTACTGAAATGCCTGTGCTGCCTACGTCCTTTCTGTCTTACATTTCTGATGGACTAATGTCTCCGTTCTGACAATATCAATCCTTTCATTATAGCCTTTTCAGGTCACAAACAAACTTCCTGCTAAAAAGCTAAAGCCCTTCCATAACGGTATAACTGTGCTTTCTCTATAATCTTCAATTTTGCACAAGCAGGTGCAACTGCTTCTTACACAGACAACGATTTCTTCACAGTTATTTCCTAGTGTTTCTAGAAACCCAGTTTTTGTATATTTTTAAAAATTGATTTGAGCCCTTCTCCCCAACTTCCCTGAATAAAAGTAAGAGCTCCGAACACTGCCAGGGATGGAGAATTTACCACTTTTTTGAGCAACCTGTTCCATGATTGTTTGCACGCTTATTGGTTATAAATACACTCAGAGATCTTTAGAGGAAAAGATTCTCATGGTTTTTAGATCTCTTGGTTGTCTTTCCCCCTCACCCCAAAAGGAGGCCAGAGAGATCATAAATGGGAAATAAATCAAGAACTGATAGCAAGGTTTTGCTTTTTAAATATGCTCCTTTCATTGTTAGTAATACAGGTTGGTAACTCCACTTCTTGATTCCTAAGCCTTTGTGTAAGAGAAGGTAGTATGCCTCTTTGGAGTTGACAGAAGAACTAATTAAGCCTCATGTAATCTCAATGGGACCTGTCAGTCAGCAGGACCCTGCTGGGGAAGCGAAGAGCTTTGTAATGTCTCAAAGCCTCTCCTCTTGTGAACAAACCTAAGACAGCTTTTTGCAGTGCAGCATTATAGCTTTTATTCTTGCTCTTCAGCTGCAGCCCACTCTTGAAGTGTGAGGTTCATGAACTGACCTGTGCTTTGCACCCTCTAGGACACAGCTTGAACTCTGACTGTAGGTACAGAAGTCCCAAATGTGCAATTGCCACACTGAGGCATTCTTTGATTCAAAAATCAGTGCAGGGTCCAGCTCTAATCTGAGCAGGAAAACTTAAGTACTGTATTTGAGAAAACTAAACCAAGCTGATGTTTTGTTTTATGAGACCGTTTCCAGCCCATCAGCTAAGTGCTTCTTGATGTCTACTGTTTAAAGCAATACACTTACTTTTACATAATTAATTGCACGTAGTATTCTACAGACCAAAGTACATCTCAATCCTACTGAGAACAGAGAGTAGAGCAAAAACAGAATGATAAAGGGCTTTACAGAAAGCAATGATGCAAAAAGAACTTTGGCTTAATTGTGGAACCTCGTAGTTCACCCTGATCAGTACAGCTGAGGTAAACACCTTTACTTACCTTTACAGCTTTACTTCCAGGTAAGCACCTCAAAGCAGCACATTCCTTCAGTCTCTAAATGGCAGTGTGCTGCTGGATTATGGTCATGAGCAGATACAGTGCTGATCAGAAATCCTGCGTTGGTTGATTTTATAATGATGGATAAACTACAAATTGATTGTCTGTGAGCCATTGAGCTAGGAAGATAACATTTAGAGTGGAGATCAGATACAATTCAAATGCCAACAAAGAAACTGCATGGTACTTACTGAAATAATTTATCTTTTCTTTTAAGGGAAGTGTTAGGTTTTTCTCTTCACCAGTAAGAGCAGGAACTGTGTATGGTGTGGAAAGATGACCAGATTAACAGCTGGAAAGAGTTCCAGAGATTTTTAATATTTTGGGAAAATGAGCAAACGTATGAAAAGGCTAACTAATAGCTTAAATCCAGTAACAGTGGAGGAAGTAGATTATGCCTAAGTAATGAGAGAGCAGAATTAGGCTATGAGACTCTACAGTGGAAACTTCTGTGGGGAATGGAGAGGCTTTTATGTTGCAGTTGCTAGTACTGCAGTAGCTGAACCAGGAACAACCTTTTTAGGCTAGCCTTGCTTAACCAGAGTGAGTCATTAGGACAGGGTCAATAGGGATACAGGGTCATTCCATTAAATACTACACATATGAAGCACATTATTTTTACTTTTTTTTTAATGCTACTTTTAAAATTTATTTTTATTTTTTAATGCTACTTTTAAAATTTATTTTTATTTTTTAATGCTACTTTTAAAATTTATTTTTATTTTTTTTAATGCTACTTTTTAGATTTATTTTTATGCTGGAGAGGGATTCCATCAGGGACTGAGCAATAGGACAAGGGGCAATGGGTTCAAACTTAAACAGGGGATGTTCAGGTTGGATATAAGGAAGTTATTC
The DNA here is from genome assembly GCA_002631895.1 of Agapornis roseicollis. Lineage (NCBI taxonomy): Eukaryota > Metazoa > Chordata > Aves > Psittaciformes > Psittacidae > Agapornis > Agapornis roseicollis. The sequence continues at coordinate 12,905 of NDXB01018141.1, forward strand.
ACTGTGAGGGTGGTGAGGCACTAGCACAGGCTACCCAAAGAACTGGTAAATGTGTGTGACCTAGCATCCCTACCCATGGCAGGGGGGCTGGAACTAGATAATCTTAAGGTCCTTTGCAACCCTAACTATTCTATGATTCAATATTAACCAAGTTAGTTCAGAAAGAAATTTCTAGTGACAAATACTTAATGTTTTAATAAGAACTCCTTTAATTTCTACTCCACTATTTATTTCCTTTCTCAGCAAAACACTGAAATAAAAACCAAAATACCCCTTGTTTCCAAATTGCCTTTGTGCCAAACCCAAGAATCATGACTTTGGAGCTCTACTTTGAAAAACCTCAAAGAATTAAAACTCACCTTTTGTCATCGCTTAGAGTTGAACTGGTACTGACTTCCTTTGCATAAAAATATAGCTGGGATTTACACAAGTCGCTAAAACTTAAACAACATTTTTAAAGCACAAAGTGCTCAGCGCAGCCCACAGAAGAACATTTTCCAAGTGTTGCATGTATACATAGGTGTCTGGATGGGCTGCTTATGCAAATTAATCTGGTGATACCAGAACAGTATTAAAAATCTGAAAATATACCATGTAAGATAAATGCACTGTAGTGCATTATAGTAGTGCATGTATGTAGTGAAGGATTTCTGCACTACAGAAGTGCCTAGAACTAGTTTGAATAGTTGGCTATTATCTTTTTCCATCAGCAAAACTTTGCAAATCTCAAATGAAATCAAACACTGAATCTCTTAATTTGAATACCAGAGTAATTCTAAGCTAAAAACTACCAAAGCTGTCTGTATTTTTAAGCAACTCAGGCCTAACATAGTACATGGTATTTGCTGATGGTTCTGGAAAAAACAACTCCTAATGGAGCGCTGACTCAGAACTAAATGATACATTAAGAAAAAAGCAACAAAACTAAGATGAAACACAATACCCATAAGGGCATCAGCTGCTTCAGTCACAAGAGGACTGACCATTAAGACAGGAAAACTTGCTTACCTCCCTCTGGTGCTCTAAAGTTTAATAATTCATGGTTGCAAATATTTCTAAGATGGTGAGGGATGAAAACTGTCAGAATCCTTAACCAAACCAACCAAACCAAACACTGTTTTCTTGAATTGGTAGGCGCAAAACCTGAGGTTTAACGTCAGTACTTTTAAGACAGTAATTGTCATTAGTGATATAAAAGCTACTTCCCTAAGGTACCTGAAAAGCTGTTTGGCTTATTATAATTGTAACTTCACACAAAACTTCATGCTTTAGCTCAGAGATCTGCAAACTACAGCAAGCAAAATAGTTCAGGTACTTGGTAGTTGTAATTTACTTGCACCTGTGTTATCTCTGAATGGCACCAGTCAGAATCATAACCTTCAAAGCACTGACAAAATGCTAAATGAAGAGCTTGCAGGCCATTCTGAAGGAAGGCATGCTAATGGGGAAAAGGGGAGCGGAAAGTGACTGATAATAAAAGTGAAGTGTACATGAAGTGCATAGCCCCAGACCATTTAAACATTTCATTACTAAAGTTAAGAGCAGCGCCTGGCTAGAACAAACACGCTCAGTCAGACTCAAAACCTTGCACAGTGGATCTTCTTGAAAAATCTGAAGGCTGGACAGAAACCCTAATATCCTCTCTCCATCCCCAGCAGGATACTTACTCATTTTTCCTTCCATTTCAAACAATATGTCAAAATTTCCTTCTAAGACAATAGTTTCATTATGTGCGATATCCCTTAATTTGATATTCAGTACAAGCTTCTGAGTATCAGTGGGCTGCAGATGTTGTGCGGTAAATTGTCACTGCGCTATTAAAGCTGTCAGGGGTCAGGCTGGATGCATTGGCAGCTAGCTGGAGACAGCTGGAATTTCTGGCATGCTCATAGGATTCGCTTTCTGAATAAAATGGTGTTGTTATCCACTGATTCAAGATTTGAAGAGATCTCACCAGATCCACAGCCTTTCATTGCAATTTCCTAGATAACTTATTCCTCTAAATCTCCGACTTGTCCTTCATTTTCTCCCTCATAGTTCACCTGTATCATCAAATATACTACCTGGAACCATGCTGGCAGGGTGGGCATCTAAAATTCTGCTGTATACTACTTAATCCTCAAAATAGAAAGATTAATGTAGAAAGCATCAGGATGTCACAAGCAGAATCAGCATCTTGGACAACCTGAGAGGCTGCATTGTCCCACTGATGCATTTAGATGCTGGCGTACTTCAGTGGTGTCCTGGGTTGAGCAGTAGCAGTCATTTTTTCTTCTTCTTAGTAGCTGGTGCAGCTGTGTTTTTGACTTCCAGCCTGGGAACAAGCCTGATAACAGGAATGTTTTTAGTTACTGCTCAAATGTTTATTCTGACCAAGGACTTTGTGAGCCTCATGCTCTGCCAGGGAGGAGGGGAGGCTGGGAGGAAGCGGGGACAGGACACCTGACCCAAACTGACCAAAGAGCTATTCCATAGCACAGCATGTCATGCCCAGGATGTAACTGGGAGTTACCCGGAAGGGCTGGTGCTCTGGGGGCGTTGTAGGAGGTATTCGGTTGGTGCTCGGTTGGGGTGTTGTGAGTTATCTGTCGGTGGTTGGTGAGATGCTGTATTCTCTTCCCTTGTTATTTCCTTTATCATTGTTATTATTGGTGGTAGCAGCAGTGATCTGTGTTATACCTTAGTTACTAAGCTGTTCTTATCTCAACCTGTGGGAGTTGCATTCTTTTGATTCTCCTCCCCATCCCTCTGGAAGCAGGGGAGGGCAAGAAAAAGGGGGGGGTTGAGTGAGTGAACGAGCTGCGTGGCTGGGTTTAAACCATGACAAGTGGCTTGTAGGAAGTTGTCAAGATCACCAGTCACCTAAATGTCTTTTTCAACACATTTTTTATTTAACTTGTCGTTTGAATCTTACCCTGGCACAAACCTCATCTAAGAGGCAACAGGACTCTTTCTGAATCAAAATTCTAAGGAATTTAGCCTTGTAAGAGAATTAAAACTAGCATATTCTCATGCCTGAAGGCAGCAATATGCAAAAGAATAAAATGCCTGATTGAGGCAAAGAGCTAGAGAAAATCTGTATCAGTTTGAGAAGTCTTGTCCTGAAACCTGAGATCTTCTCCCTCTTTTGTTTGACAGTGATTGGTAGCAAAACTCAAGAGAAAGGAATGGGTAAAGGTAATTAAAATATTGCAATGGAAGTGTGTTGCACAAACCTCACAGTAGAGCCCAGCAACAGCAGAAAGAAACAGAACTTCCTTTGTGTCACGGCTTGATGAAAACTCAATAAGCAGAATGCCAAATTAGTAACAGGATCTGCACATCAGATGTTATTGATCCAAAGCAAGCCAGTGTGCTTCCCTGTACTGCAGGTGACTTTACAAGTATGGATTTTTACCCCAGCCCCCATGAATAAATATAATTTGCAGTCCATATACATAACATTTCTATTCTGCTAAAGTAACAGTAACCTGGAGCTCAGAGAGCTAGTTAGCACTGATTTTCTAATTGCTGTATGGATAAAGTATGCCCACAGTTTTAAAAAGTAAGACTGCAATGCTATAATTCTCAATGACTAGCAATCAAACTTGTGTTAGATTTTTCAAGACTATTTTCTGTCACTTCGGACAATTTTATAGTCATCTTTAGGACATATCAGTAGTTGTCCAAAATATCTGTATCCAGAGACCTTGTCCAGGCTGTTAAGACACATTCAGAAAGCCCTAGCTGTGTTTACACTGAAGAGCACACAGGGAGATCTGTAGGAACACAAGCCCTTTTGGCTCTGGAGTATTCCTGATACTGTCTCACTAGCACCCTTATCTGCCACCTTCTTGTAATAAAATGAGGTAGCAGAGATGTGCGACTAAGTTAAGGAACAGGTAGGGACAGATATTTGAGCTATCAGCATGCCATGTTCCACTTGGAAGGCCATCCCTCCTCTAACCTGTCACTCAGCAGCGTGCACGTGCCATCATAGCCTTTGTTTGCCTGAATGCCTCCATGAAGAGCATCTTTTTTTCCATCAGTTCAGTTCAGTTCAGTTCAGTTGAGTTCGGTTCAGTGATGCATTAAGGTATCATCTTCTTGGCAACTAGCCCAGAACCTGGCACCCTTCCTTTGGATGGACGTCAGAGGTTTGCTCAAAAATACAGAAGACTCTCCTCGGGAGAAGACTTGCTGCCTGGCTCTATCCCATGGCACTTGTGTGGTCTGAGCTAGCCATAGCCAGCCAAGAACCCTGCCAGAAAGGGCTGGGTTCTGACTTCCCTGCATACTGAATGTTAGAGTGCTGTACGTGTCAGGGGAAACCAATTAGCTTCATATCAAAAGATATCTCTGGGACAGCTTTATCAAAGCATGGGGGGGTGGGGGGGGAATGGTCTTGCTCACACCCACCACAGTACACAGACCATCTGGTTTTGTAGATAACTGGCCACAGAAGTTGAGCACTGAATATTCCTAAGTGTTTTGGACAAAGCCACACTGATGTGAGGGGACAGACTTTTACCAACACCAAGACTCAACATCTTGGTCAAGATTTATTCCTCTGCATCTGTCTGCGCTATGCAATCAGTTATCCATCACCATGACTCCTACGTCTTTTTTTCTCCTTGTAAGATGAGCACCTGTGCAAGATGTACATTTGCTTAAGAACCATGAACTTCATTTTTCTTTTAATCAGATTTCCTCCTCTCAGTCATTCAGTAACTCTAAATCAGTTTTGAATTTATCACAAACTTCTGCAGATGTTCTGAAATACAAGCAGATTTTTATCTTTGACATGTTCAGCTCATCCCGTACACCTTTATTCAACTCAATTAATTACACTATTTGGGAAAACAATGTGTGGGAACACCAACACCTCTAAAACATTTCCTCTCTCCTTTAAGCAGGTGAACCTTTCATACAAAGAACATTTGAATATTCTTGTTGCACCAAAAAATCCCAAAAGAATTAATGTGAGTTTGTAAATCAGGAACAAGTTGTCACTATGATGAGTTTTTTAAACTATAACATTATAGTTGCTAGTATTAGAAATCAGATGTAATGTGTATTTGAGCTCATCTGATTAAGATCACAATATTCCACTGAACACTGCAATGACAAAAGAGTCAGGATTCGGTGAAGTACAGAGAAATTTCCTCAATAAATGTGAAGGTATGTGGGATGTCTCTTTAACAGAATAGTTTCAGGAAATGAAACAGGGCAGCATTAGCAAAACCTCTAGAAAGAGAAGGAAATAGACACAGCAAGAGCAGCTTTAGAAAGAATGCCCTTCTGATGTTATTAGCATCCTTCCTTGTGATTCTCTACCCATGCAAAAAGATGTTAAGGATGAAGTTCCCTCCTCTGAATTTATGAGAGATTGCTGTAGAGGGCAACACTGCAAGCAACCACAGGGTTTCTCTCCCAGTGCTCCAGGTCTAGTAGAGCAGCATCAGGGAAGAATTCATACCAGCTGCCCTTCCCTGCATCTGGGTCTTTGGCAGAGGAATCAGTGCAGCTTTTACCAGCCCAATTGTGTCTGAATTGCAGTGTCTGAAGCTACGACTTCCAAACATTCAATGGAAAATAATTAGAGCGGTAAGGAAATTCTCAAAGGAGTCTACAGTAATACCACTACTCAGAATGAGTTGTGAAGATAAACCTGCTAACATTTCAAAACACTTAGATACTATGATAATGAACTCCATGAAAAGCCCATGAGAATAGTAATATATCTGTAATCAAGTGCGATATTAGAACGTTGTCTGGTAAGCAGAACTCTGTACCTGACACCGAACGCTAAAAACCTATTGAATCACTATTCACATCACTGGTAGCTACTTCTCTGCAGACTGCATAAAAGGACAATAAAAAGAAAACATGTATATATTGATGTAGGGAGATAAATAAATAAGGGTTTGGTAAATTTTACAGAAGGGCCAGATGAAGTTCAGAAGTTCAAAACTGTGATGTTGTACTTCAACATTTGAGGGGGTTGACTTTGCCCATTTAATACAAGGTTGTTACTAAACTTGCTTATTTTTCATTATGTGACTTGGAAGTGCCCTTATGTCACTGGGCAGCTAGAATAGTGGCCTGTCAATGAAGTACGTCAACTAGTTGAATATACAGTCTCTTTTTTCCCCCTATTCAGGTGGGAGCACATAGGAATTAACCTAGTTTAATCTAACAACATGTCCTCTGAAAGAAGGCACGATTTATTAAGATGTCATCTTCAAGGAAAAGTGGCATTTTACAGTTGGAGCTGGGCTCCCTGCATGTTTGTACAAATTAATGAACTGCACATTTTGTTTCTTACCACACCTTTGCCCTACTCTAGACTGCAATTTTTTTCCCCCTGGCAGCAAAAATAGAGTGATTAAACCAGGCGAACTGATTACATTCATCTATTTATGCATAAAAATTGCTCAGTTTCAGCTTAGATGGCTTGCAATATTTGTATCCATACCTGTATCTATGTTGGTTCATGTAATTTTATTTTGTGCTGATGGAAAATCATACAACACTAGTCAAGCCAAAGAAGATATTCTATACAAGGGCACTTTCGTTTCCCCCCCCAAGATTGAACTATTGAAACAGTACAAGGAGATACGAGCTTGTATTTCTCTGAAGTTAGTCTCTTTATATAAACATATTGGATTTGATTACAAATCTCTAAAACATTTTTTTCAGCTATCAATCAGAAATGCAAACACTAATGAATAAAACTATTTCTTTCCGTAGAAGATCATCAGAGCACACACAAAAAGCCCCCTCTTGAGTTCCAGCATGCACACCTCATTAGTTTTTAACTGGAAGAACAGTGTAAAATTCAGCTACTTCTTGGGAAAACTGAGGCTGGGGTTGAAGCACTTGTTGTCTGAGCACGAAAAGAGGAGGCTGACTCAGCTGGGTTCCCAGCCCTATATGGAGGCTACCACTGTGGCCAAAATATAAGCAATAAGGATGATACTAGTTCTTGTCTCACAGTTTTCCCTAAATATACACTCTATTTTGCCCACAACAACCAGAAGGAATGCACTGAAGATGAAAGTATTGCCATGATTCCTTCAGCAGATGGTATTTCATTTGTTATAGTCAAAAACCTCCAAAATACTAATAGCTCTCTGTTGAGAGGAAATTCCACAGAAGAGTAATCAGGCAAGGTTTTTTCCATTATGGCATGTTGCAGAATTTTTTTAGCTATAGATCCACAAAGGCTGTGGTTGAGATACTATTTGAACTCTGCCAGGTCTTTCAAGAGCCATAGTTCTGTTTCTGAATTGTGAAGCATGTACGTCAAAAGTCAAGGGGTTAGTGAGAAAAGCCAACTGGGAAATTACCAATCAAGGTATTGGGATCTAATTTACTGAAGCCTTTGCTCTCCAGATTGCCATGGAATATCAGCTGAGGAAGCCCAAATATCACTTACCTTTGAAAGATATTTTTATGGCAACTTTATAATTCATAATCATCATTAAACTGATAAAATACTGTTTTTCACAACAATACACAATTAAGTGAATTGAGTCTAAATGGCCTGAACAATTACAACAGCAGTACTTACTACTAGGACCTCGGCACAATTTTCTCTCTAGAAAGTTTCTTCCAAGGCCCCTCATGCTTTAGGTTAATTTTGTTTAGCCTTCCAATAACTGTTTTAGATTATTAGCTTTCTACACATTCAACCTTTGAACTGTGGAAGAAGTCTGGAAGGATAAGATACCTAGTTCTTCACCAGCTACCAGCTTCTGTCTGCCTCCAAAGAACAAGGCATTTCCTGTGAAAGCATGTGTGAAGCAGCGAGGCTGCAGTGTGCCACAAAGATACCTCCTGGCAATGCCAGTGTAAAAGCAGGGACAGACAGACCCTTTCACGCTGCTATGACAGTGGATTTATAGTGTAATGATAATGATCTTTCCTGCAAATTTAGCTCACACCTTAATGGGGTACAAATCAACATTGCTGCTGGGAATTTGCCTGCCTTGGTAGCTTACTCAGTGGAACTCTATTCTCTGCCAGTAGGAATTTTTAAAGCTCAAGCCACTGAATTAACTCTTCCCTCTTTGACTTCAGGTAGGGGTTTTAGTGACTTCAATGTGTCAGATCAACACTGAATGCTTTTAAAAAATTGACCGCAAGTTTGCCATGTTCTCTGTCTCACTTCTCTTGGCATTAGCCTTTTAAGAAAGAGAAACTAAACCACAGAAAAACAACCCCTTCTGATTTACTTCCCAGTCCAGAATTCCTCCCTCGGTCACCCTACCAATAACTATTTATTAATGCCAGCACTGGTGTGTGAAACAAGCTGCTCTTTCTGCTGCATTCAGGGCTTCTGCATAGCTTCTGTGCCCTTCATGACCTCAAAAGAACTTTGAAAAATGACCAATCTGTTACAAAATGCCTGGTTCAAAAAAGCCTTTGCATAGACACAAACACCTCACCATTTTTCTGCTCCCAGCATTTCCATGTCCACATGGAGAAGTGGAACTATGGTGTTGTGCAAGGTAATCCTCGAGAAGGTGGTATTGATAATCACTACTGAATTGTTGGTTGCTTACTAAAACCAAAAAAATACTGTTGGCTCAGTGGTAGTGTCATCCAGTATGGAAGAAGCAAGAAAGTATTGTAAAAACCAAAGTAAAACAAAACATTGCCCTTCCTAAAGTATAAAAACTGTCTAAGATTCAACTGGGAAAGTGACCTTATAAATCTCCTTCTTTATTTGTCTATTCAGTGAGTGCATAAGATGCAAATGTCAGAAGCAGCGAAGGAGATTAAATAGGTTTAGGGTGACTTTGTAGAACAACTGTAATAGATTCCAGAGATTGCTGCTTAAGGCTTTGCTTGCTGGATTTCCTGCATATCAAACAGCACACTGGAACAACTGATGTGATCTGCACTTTGCATTTCCCAAGGCTCACATTCCAAAAGGCAAAAAGGACAGTCTCCTTGCTCTTGCCAAGTGCAGTGTTTAGAATTCTCTGTCTTATCATTTTCTTTCTATATATTCCTACTTTCTAGATCTAGATAAAAATCAAAAAGTCTTTCCCATTCAAACACGATGTCCCCTTCCTTTCTCAGTCTCGCACCCTTTCATCATGTTTTCACCCTGCTAAATAAGAGAGAACTGTAATTCAGCGATAAGGACTAAAGCACTCACTAGAAAAGTAGTATACAGTGGATCTATGCATCAACATTAGTATTACCAGGTTTGTTTCTTTGAGTCTAATTTAGCTTCTAAGTCACCAATAGTACTCACATTTGCTTTGCTGATGCAGCATCAAACACAAGATCAAGAAAAGCATTCAGCTGTTAAAAATACCCAGCTTGGAAAATGGTTTGGAGAAACTGTACCTGGGCTTGTTTAGATTCACACATAAATGTGTGTTATCAGGCACTGTCAGCAGGCACATAACTGCCCAGGTACATATCTGCTGCTAGCAGTTGACTGAATCCAAATGTAAGTATTTATAACCCTAGAACCATTAACAAGCTCAATTTGCTAGGCATGCTACCACAGCAAAGCTAACACAGTCGATGCACTGGAGTTCAGTGCAGAGAGACTACAGGAGTAAAATGAGCTCATTTTTACATACCAATCTCCTGACCAGAGCACTACGCAGGAAGCTGGACATGTGCTTTCTACACCGGTGACAACAGGAGGGGCTTTGGAAAGTTCTCTGCCTCTGAGTATACATTTTACCCCTGACTCAGGGGTATAAATAAGAAGTGTCATCCTCGGTCAGTGCAAAGCTCCCCCAGGCTCAGTACTGCATTCCCAGCAATGGTGAGTAGTGGAGGCCTGGGGAAGGATACAACAGGGAAAAAATGCAATGATGGTTCTTCAGAATACTCTTCCAGTCTCTGATATCTGTGACTCAAGGACTCAAGGACATTCATCCCTGGATGTGTTTAAAAAGAGACTGGATATAGAACTTGATGACATGGTTTAGTGGAGGTGTAGGGCATGGGTTGGACTTGATGATCTTAGAGGTCCCTTCCAACCTGGTGATTCTGTGATTCTGTGATTTAGTCATAACCACAATTAACAGAGATTGGATAATAGCTCTGCTCTACATTTGTAACAACCAAAACGTGGGTTCACAAAACTGCACACCAGGAACTACAGCTCAACATACAGATTATTCCAAGTCTATGACAATGCTAGAAAACAATTCTCCTTCAACGTGTAGTCTGTGTTTGGATTAGTTTGCCCTAAGAGTGTTAGAAGAGAACACGAGACACCACCTCTCATGGGGAAGGTATTTGCGTCACCCAAGAGCAACAAAAGTTCATTTTCTAAAAGAACAGAGGAGAGATGCATTACAGAAATAATATTCATTACTAATATCCATTTTTATCCATTAGCCTGTCAATAACATGGGTGAAGTGTTCAGAAAACGACGCATTTCCTTCATCTACCCCATTTTCCATAACATTTGCCGCTACTTCACAAACTATTTTTTAGTATTAGCCTCGGATCTCTAGCTTACCTCATCGGCCATTAAAAAAGACTAGAAAAGAAAACCCCACAAAACCACCCTCACAAAAAAACCCCACAGACTGAGCAAAAGAGCAAAAAGGCAAAAAATATCCCCTCCCTCCCCCCCCACCCCCCATGGATTGCTGGTAATTTGTAGGTGTTTATGAAAACAGCTGTTTTCATAGGAGTGATCAATCAATAGGTCTTTACCTTCAAATGACAAAGGACTTCAAATTTAGTAATACTGTGATACCCTTACTATCATTATCAGCATTATGTTTTTAGTGAAGAATTCATCTGTTCTGTGCTTGGGCAATTCATATGGTCCCAGCTGCCAGGAGGGAAAACTTCTTGTTTTTAATGAAGGAATAAATGGAGGGCCTTATCCATCAAACTCCTCAGCACATGGAGGTGCCTAGTGTGATATGGGAGCACCAAAGCTCTGAATTAAGCAGCCAAAGTTTCTTTTTGATTCTTTCCAATAGGTTCATAGAAAGTTATCAGCCCTCCTCTTCCCTCGAACAACAAGAAAACCCTCTATGTAAAAAAACCCAACCCAAACCAACCCCCTCAACACAATTACCTCTTCCCCCACCCTGCAAATAAAATCCCAAAACATATCTTCCCTTCTTGGAAGTGTCAACACTGTGTTACCTCCTTGCCTGAAGGGAGAAGGCAACTACTTTTAACAAAGGGATTTCAGAACTGGATATACCTTCCCCTCCAACCCCCCATATCCACAGACACAGACTCTTGCCAGGAAATTTAAGTGAATGAGTGAGAAAACAAGGATGCAGACATCAGTTGGCACTCTGACCCTTTCATGTTACACAATCAAGCTTCAAAATCTCTAAGGACCTCTACTGCCAGAACCTACTTCCCTGCCCACTGAGACAAACAATGAGGCCTCAGCTACTGGCCTCAGACATACCAATACCTCCCTCTATGATGATACAGACATGAAGACAGATGGTCAGCTCAACTGTGTGTTTCTGTGCTTCCTTTCAAATCGTTTTGGCATGACCAGATGGCATTCTATATCTGCCTGGTATAAAATAAAACTTAATAGTAGCTACAGCACTGCCAAAAGTAATCAACTCTAAATCCTTTCAGGCAGGCTCCTTCTCAAAACTGGGAAGTCCCTTTCTATGATGACAGATATCTGACTGGAAATCTACCAGAGAAGTTAAAAACCCTCATGGAAAACACTGTTATGGAAATAACTGAAATGTGGAAGGCAGAAAATTATATAGTAATGTAACAGAGTACAGATAAGGCATTGACAAGGAAAAACCAAGAAGTTCTGGTGATGAATGTAAGATCTGTGACCAAGGAGACTGGATCCTGCTCTCTCAGTTTTCTCTTCATATCATGCAACTCACTAACAGTTTCACTCATTGTTACTGCAAACTCACAAATACTAGAGACTCTGACAGGAAGCCATCAAGCTAAACCTTACGCTGACATAAGGGAGTTGTTTCTCAGTGGATTTTCCTCCTGCCTTTTTACCCAAGATGTGTTTCTGTTTTCTTCTCATTGATGTCTATTTTCTTTAATTACTTGTGATTCTGAATCATATAGTTTTATTCACAGAGAAAACAGTCATAATGTATCAAGGTTTTATTTGCTTGTGTTTTGGTTGAGGGATTTAGCATCTGTAAAAGCAAAACCAAGAAGTCTTAGTTTTTCCCATGGAATTCTGTAATTTTGCTAGCTAACTCAGAACAAAGTAATCTTGTCATCCTAATCACCACCACCTCCGAAAGATGTCATCACTGCTGGTGAAAGCCTACAGTGTCTTATCAACTCAACCAAGTCTGCCAGGGAGTGTTTGTGGGGAAAATCAACCTGTTTCCCCCTTGTGACTAATGGAATCAAATCCAGGTAGAGAGAGGACAGCTACTCTCAAGTTACTGTCTCTGTTTTCACTGCTGACATCCTCCTTCAGAGCCAGCTGAGGTTTTCACATGCATCTGTATGAGAGTGTGTTGGTGTGCAATGAGAATCCCAAAATAGGCTTTGTGGTGCTCCAGTGCCACCTGCATACGCAGTATATCTGACAAGCAGAGATGCTACAGCACCAGCAACTGTAATGAGCTGGTAGCTGCCAACTTTTTCTCTGCTTCTTTGTTTTTTTAATTTCATCTCTCCTTTTGGTGCTGACATTTTGTATTACTGGCATCATGGATTGTATTGTTTCTATTCCACTCTGGTCCCTGTTTATTTGGTTTTGCTTATTTTCTTTACTTACAAATTATGACCTTAAGGGAAAAAATGTTTAGAATCTTTGTGCTGGCCTGATCTATTTTAGGTATTGAGATTGTTCATTTATTAAATCAAGTTCTCTCCTTGCAGTGAAGGCTGCTTCTTCTAAATTCTTACTTTCTACAAGTCTATTGTTTACTATGATGAGCGGTACAGAACATTATCACATTTATTTGTAGCAGCAGAACCAGATCAAACAGCTGACAAGCCTCTACTCCAAAGCACTGGTTAGAGGCACAATTCACTAAACACAATTGATGACACAGAGTCAGACACAGTCTGGAGAATGTAAGCACTTGACAGTAAAAATCACTACAGGTTACTTTTAACATGCATAGGTAGGCAAAATCCAAAGCCTATTAGCTTCTTTTTTTTCACATCAAGGCTCTCTAAATCCACCTCAGAGGTAGCCTAACTCCGATCTCACTTTCTACACTTGGAAAACAGATGCACTAGTGGCCTAGAGCCTGCAGTTTTCACCTTTGACAGCTTCTTGGTTAACATTTTATTTGTTCTGGTTCTAAGTTTACCACTGATTTAATTTCTTATCAATTTATTTCTGCTTTAATTAATGAATTAAACAAAACAGACTTATGTCAGTCAAAGCACTATAAAAAGCATTAATGTAGTGGATTTGTACCAGTTTATCTGCACTGATAAAAAATGATTACATTACCTTCAACCCTCACAATCAAGAGAGTTGTAGAATAATCTTCTCAAAATAAGTTTTTGTCCTTTGAGCCCTAGTAATTTATTCTTTTTCTCACAATCCATCCTATTTTCTAGCAAAGTTAATGTGACAGAATGAAGTTCTCCCTGTGCAATGAAAAAGCCTGTTAATCAACAGTTCACAGACTTTCTAAGGAATGTGAAGGTGCAGAATATTGCATATACCTGTTATTGTCTGAAACTAAGAAAGCATGGACCAAAAGACAACTGAAAATCATAGAATCATAGAACAGCTAGGGTTGGAAAGGACCTTAAGATCATCCAGTTCCAACCCCCCTTCCATAAGCAGGGACACCTCACACTAAACCAATAGAATCAAAAGAGTTATATCTGCTTTTGTCCAAGTTCTGTAAAGTAAGTGTAGCAAACCTCAACAGCAGGGCTATTTCCCCAGCAGAAATGCATAGGAAGACTGCTAGTTTTGCTGGTCTTCAGAGAAATACTAAAGAACAGAAGTTATAAATGCAAACAAATTAAAGCACTGTAGCCATCTAACAATCACAGAGGCATCTGTATTCCCTAATGAGCACCACATAAGAGATGAAGAAAGCCTCAAGAAATCACCCTTAGAGTAGCAATATCAATTTTCCTATTGATGTTGCTAACCCTGCAGTCCTGATACACATATTAATAGTTGGCAGAAGACAGTTGGCTTTATTTTAGCTCTTTAAGACACTGAATGTACTCACTGGCCCCTACAGGAATATGATACATCACATTTAATTTTAGTACTTTTCTCTTTTTTTTATACATACATAGCCACACATTTTTATTTCCCCACATTCCTCCTTCCTGCCTGTCAGTAAATTCACAATTCAACAGCAACTGAGATCCTTAGGAACTGAAGGTTCATGGCAAGTCAGTGTAGATGATGCCTCTAAGTGCTTCACTGACTGCTGAGGACTGGTCTACAGACATGCCCAATGGTAAAACTGTAACAAAGTGTAGGTGCTATACAATTGTGCTACCTATAATTTAATTAGCTTAGCTAATGAGATCAGCAACCAACAGCAGTGAATGTGACAACATGGGCAGGATGCCCTGGCTTCCAAGTACGAACATGGCCTGGGAGGGATGTAACGCAGCTTGTGCTGACTCCTCCACCATGTGCCTTCACTGCAACTGCTCATCTACACTAAGCAAAGCTGGGGAGGTCTATATCTGTCCACATTACATTTGCTACATCTTGTAGGTGGCAAATTCTGCAAAGATGGAGAGAAGAGAGAAATGCAGTAAGATGTAGATTGCTGGCTCTAGAGATATATGACAGAAACAGCATTTCATTTTGCCTTGCTTTTTACAAGGAAAAGGCAAAAGAATGGGCATCTCCATTTCCCATCTGCAACATGCCTAAATACACTTAAGGAAAAGGTTAGCATGCTATTCTAGATAATCCAAAATAACAAAAGTCAACATAAACTTTCCAATATTTTGTAGGTTCTCTATAGCAAATCTGAAAGATCAATACAGGTCATTGTTTCTCCCAGAAACTGAAAAACACTACCTTTGGCAGTGGATTGTATTTGAGCTGACAGAAGTCATTGTCCCCAGTCTTGAATTAAGTAAAACAGACCATAATTTAAATAAACTGTATCTCAAATGGGAGTTTTTTGTTGGTTCTTAGTTAATTTTAGCACAATAATGACCTCAGCTTGGTCGGTACAGGTATTCTACCTGAAACCCTTCTTGCAGATAGCACCACAGTATCAGACTGTTTAAGACTGTTGGAAGGTACCTCTGGTGGTTCCCAAGAGAGGCCTTGCACTGGCATCAGCCAGCTCCCCAAGCAGTCAAGGGTGCATTCCTTCAAGGCCCTAGACTTATGTACATCCAGTTTGACTGAAAGTTGTCAAATGATTGCCCTCCACCAAGGTTAAGTCTTCCTAACTTACTTCAGACTTTCCCCTTGGTCTCCAGGGCTTGGGATTTCTGAGGGCACTGGATTTCAGTGAAACTGTACAAGTGTTCTGTCAGCTTCTGAACAATCTGTTCTTGTCTACATCCCCTCAAGGAAGCACAGACCATTTTTAACCATGCAACACACATAAAAATACAAACAGCTCCAGAAACCCTTGATGAATGTGAAACTTGTTACAGATGTTATTCCTTCAAATCTGAATAAAACATATGATGAAATAGAAAAGCATTTTAAATTGCTTTTTACCATACATGGATTATTTTTCATTTATGAAGTTATAACTGCTAGCTTCCTTTAAGGAATATAAACTAAACAAAGGAATGCAGAGAATTATGTGGAAACAACATCCAGAATATAGTCTTGTCTGGAATCCAAAATACTGGAATTCTCTACTACCTGATCTACAGTCTCCTAAATGTGACAGCTAGGATAAAACTGAATACTGGTTGGGTGCTTCAGACTTGAAGCATTTCAAGAGCATTTCAAGAGCACTTGACATTTTTCTACATGAAGATGGAATAAAGCAAATGCTGAAGGACTTGTGTGCTTTCTTACACCTGTTAATTGCTGCTTGAATTTTGACTGCTTGTCCTGGTTTTGGCTGAGCTAAGGTTAATTTTGTTCTTAAGTAATTGGTCCAGTGCTGTGTTTTGTATTTCAGATGAAAGTAACAATGATTTTGTAAGCTGTTGCCAAAGAGCATTTATATTGAGTCAATGACTTCTCTTCTCACCCCACTGTGATAGGCTGGGGGGGGGGGGGGGGG
>NDXB01018141.1:30042-41165 GCA_002631895.1 Agapornis roseicollis
CCCCCCCCCAAAAAAAAAAAAAAAAAGAAAAAAATTCTCTCCAAAACCTCAGCATTATTTTTTGTTTAAGTGGAGAAAGGAATCAGAAACACTTTTAATTTACACAGAATTCCTCAAAGAAAAAACAGCTGGCAGATTTTTAAATTAATGCCAAAGTTGCTTAAAAATATTGCACATTTTCAAGATTTATACCTTATAACTGCATCGCTATAGCACAACTGCAGCTACAGGACTTCGTAGCTAGACAGAAGGCATAAACCAGTATTCTTTTGAGCCAGTAAGACCTCAGGCAACTAGTGCCCTCTCTTGGGGGCCCATATACACAAATAAGAGCTGATTCCCAGCAGGACCTGTGAGAGAAGGTTCTGAAGAACTGCTCCGTGTTCTCATATTTACCTCCTTTTCCAGAGAAGGGAAGCCAGTCTTTCTTGTCTCTTGCAGATTTCGCAGCACCAATTCAGCACACCACTGTCTGTAACTGCCAGATGCTTGCCACTTGAGGCAAAGCCTCTTCACCTGACACAACCTTTTACCAGGATCTACTCAGTTATAAACCTCTGAAAATAGCGGGGGAGTTTGGCTCTAAATTCTAACTTTGAACCATTAGCGTTGAACTCAATCATCCTGAATACCAGAATAAGTGAAGCTCTTCTTCCAGTGGGAATATTAATGTCTAAAGAGAATGACAGTGCCACCTGGCTATAACAAGTTATTATTTAAGAGGAAAGTGCTGCTTAAAGCTACAGACACCATAGGGTCAGATCAGCAGCTGCACAATTCTAGGAGAACACAGGAGAGACTTGCAAGTAAGCTTGTGTTATTTTAAAAGCAAACCACCGTGGTGATGACTTTTAATGAGAAACATTACATAACCAAAGTATAAACTTCTGTTTCTACTCAAATGTCTGTCAATAATAAAAGCAGAGGTAAGTACAAACACTAAGTGATCAATGATTTAAAAGACTATCTGGCAACTGCACTTGGGCTCTGATGTACGTTTTAGTGAGCAGATCATTCTGGACACACACTCTTGAACAGGGTAGCCAAATGCCATGAGTACCATTTGGCTCCCACTTAACTCCTTTCTGAATGGTTTCAATCTTAAAACAGGCTTTCGAATTATGTAGCTTTATGCTGGCATCCTGGCTAGGAGCCAAATTTTATTTCCATGTAAACAGGCTTTCATAGGAAATTGTTATTCTGTTTTAGAATGCTATCTTGTTTTGTATTTTGCTGGGAGACTGAAATGCTTTTGCAAAGATTATTTTATGGGTATTGTCTGGTTTCAGGACTTTTGAGACAAACACTAAGGAAAAAGAAAAGTAGCAATAAACCTGTTCCTGCTTGTCACACTGAAAGTTAGTGCCTGTATAAGCTGCTCCTCACTAACTGGGTTTTTTTGTCTGCTAGAATATGAGATTTCTCTCCTTAGTAAGCTATGCTACTGAGCTAATAGATTGTTCTATCTTAGGCTGTAAGCCAATGGACAGTCCTGATTCCTTATTGTGAAATCAGACTGAAGCATTACAATCACAGGCTCCAGTTGAGGCTTGTGAAAAGGGAGCCCATTACAGAAATACCTCTTCTTCTCTTTCTGCATCAAAAAGAACTCATGAATTTTAAGCCCCCAAGATGTAGGGACCTAAACTCAGGTCCAGCAATTTTTAAGTCTTTCTCTAATATGCTGGGACTTTCAGGATATTGCTCTTGGAAAAGCCTTTTTATGGTTCTGCTTCATTTCAGGTCTCTGCATAAAGATTCCATTTTGAAAAGTTTCAAATGTGTTTATGTGCAAGAGGCAGTTTCTCCTCTTTGGTCTCTTTTGGACTGAGTAGGATTGAAGAAGGGCTGTCTTGCCTAGGGAATTCCCTTTTTCTTCAATGCTTTGTCCAGATGGACAATGATATGTTGCATTTGTTTTAATACATCTTTGTGTGCTATACAGATTAGTTTAATAGTGCTGCTTGTGAAGAATGCTTTGGTCTACACTGCTTCAGGCTAGGAAAACTGTGCTTACAATTTCTAATGTAAAACCATCTACAGCTATTTTTAGTCAACATATTGCAAAGTTTCAGATACACAGTAATGCAGTGATGTTAAATCTTATAATACTTGTGCCAGAATCACAGGAATGTAGGGCTGAAAGGGCTATCAAGAAGCCTTGCTTGTGCTCTGAGAAGTTTAATTATATTTTGACTACTCCAAGATATTTGTCTAATATTACTCCAAATGAAGGACATCACAACCTTTTGCAATGCTTCTCTACAATTATAACCAGACATTTCCCCTATTCTTCTCCATTACTCCTTGTCATACTTCCAAGTGGCACAAAAAAAGCAGCAAACCAACCCCCCAAAATTACTGTTTTCTTTGATGGATGTCAAAAAAAGAAGGGGGGTGAGGGGCTTTTTTTCCTAAACATGTTGTGAGACAGTTATGACATCCACATTTCCTTACCATTTCCAGACTAATCAAGCATGGTTTCTATAATCTTTCTCCTCAAGAGCTGTGCCCAAACCTGGACATAGCACTCCATCCAAAGATGCTCTCTTGTTTTGGATATTACTGCATTCATATACTTGCACATTACATTTTCTTTTTAAGTCTACAGAAATATATACTATAAATACCTCCACTAATTGCATAGAACAATCCTGTTCACACATAATGGCTGTGTTTTTTCTTCTATAGAATCATCTTTTTCACTATCCAGTCAAATCCTGATCTCTGTATATCTTGCAATTCTTCATTTTGCATGCAGCTACCCACTTTTCCTAACGTTAGTGCTGTACTCAACTGTATTTTCTTGACTTCATGCAATTTCCCCCCTCTTTCTGAGAACACCTTGTATTCTGATCCTGTCCTCCAAGAGAGCTCTCAGCTTGTCAGTACAGGATTGCATAAATGCCCCTCATTATGCCATCTGTCTTTTCAAGGAAACTGGTGAATAGGACTGGACTAAGGAGAACATGAGAGACTTATTCACTCTGCAGACTGGAAAATTCAACTCTTTGTCTATGAAATTTCAAGATGTTTCCTAAGTCAAAACATATTTCCTTCTTCTTGTTTATCTGTTCCCCTGGCCTTTTGATTGAAATTAAAAAAACAGATTTGTTCGATGTGATTTGTGCCTAACAAATCTGTGCTGAGTTTTCTTTACAACCTTACTCTGCTGCTGTGGCACAGAAACAAAGTGTTCCAAAATGTACCGTGGTCCCTACCTAAATACTGCAGCTACTCACTTCAGAATTTCCTCCCTTAGATCTTCCTCCTTAATCTCTTCCCTCCTCTGGTCTGGTAGGATCTAAACGGTTCCCCTCCGAGTTCTTAACATTAACTGTTCTGGTTCAAATCATGCCCTTTAACAATACGAACAAATTAATTAACTCCTGCTGACTTTGTCTAAACATACCCTGAAATACTTTAAGCATATTTTTAATTTCCCATTTTCATCATCAGTCACTCTTGCTAAAATTGTGCTACCTAAGTTCTAAAACTCATGGTAACAGAATACTAGGCAAATTAGAAATGCCAGGGGAGGAGGCAGGAAGGAGGGTGTGAAGAAACCAAACCAAACAAAAAACCCAAAGAGAAAATAACACCCAATCAGTTCGTAACAATTTAAAGTTTTTAAGGGACTTAATAGACACACAGTCTGACTTCATGTAATAACAAATTTCAGCAATAAAATTGGGTAGTACTTAATTACAGTCTTTTAACTAAAATGGCTTCTTGAAATCAGTGAGGTATTTGCTTCTTCACCAACTAGCTTAGCAACTATTTACACAGCAAACCTGCAAAATTTATGTTTAGCTCTTTGCACTGTGAAATAAATAGGCGTTTAAGCATACTTAAAGCTAAATTGATTCAGGACATCATTCAAGTCCATTATTTTGCACATGCAATACAGGAGAAATTTCACTGATACGGATTTTACTCATGAAAGTCAAGCCACGCATACAGAATTCTGTGGGTCGTTACAGCATCATCAACATGCTCTGTGTGACACAAACTTCACAGGCATAATACAGAAGCAGGAAACTAAATCCTGAGTTAGAAAAAATGATGCCAGAAATGACAAAAGAAAGAAATTCAGATTAGTTCTAAATATTTAAAGTCCACATACCTTTCCATATAAGCATGCTTGCAGAAACTTTATTATATGCAATTATGACAATATAGTGATCATCCATTATACATTTTCACTTGGTATTTTATTCAATTTACAAAATGCATTCATAGATATTAAATCAATCATCACTTTCTATAGGCCATGCTGCACAGTCTACTAAATAGCATCTCAGTCTTCAGGGGTAATTTGATACAATCACAAATGTGAGATCGTCATTAGCCTGAACTTTAAGAGCACAACTGAATACAGCATAAGTTTAGATACAATGTATTAAAAAAGTAGTGGAAGGGTTAGGTTTAATGAAAAATGAAGAAGGTAACACTCTACCTATGATATATTTTTTCATGTCTCTCTGACCTATTGTTCCCTATCTGTTTTCAATTTAACATAAGTAGCAAAGTTTACAGTCTGAGGAGAGACTTTACAGTACTATTATCTCTTCATACCAGATTCACTTGCCTTCACACTTGAAAGACTTATTTTTCTTGTAAGAAAACAAAACAAATGATCAAACTCTTGACGTGGTCTTTGAGCGAATGAAAGGTTGAGAGATGGGGCATCTCTAAATTTAATGGCAAACAGTAGATTCGTATTTGGTTACAAAATTACTATAGTGACTTCAAAGTGGGAGGAACATTACATGATATGCTATATAAAAAAACAGATGGCAAATTTATCCTAAATTTGAGTCTGACTCATGCAGCGAGGCAGTGCTTGAACATCTGTGAACCGAAGCCTAATTGTGTGGTGATCCTCTAACCTGGCCTTTAATAGGACTGGTCAAAAACTGTAGAGCCCGACTCAGAACAGGAAGTTCATCCTGTGGGACTATACTAGCCTGCACACACTCTACTCTTCGCAAGGCAAACAGGATGGAAAATGGGATCCTGAAACATCAGATAATAATCAAAGCTGGAAACCAATCGTGACGTATTTCACGTAGGCTGTTCAAAGTGCTCAGGTTGCTACTAGCAAAGCAGAGTTCATTTATCCCTTCATAGAACTGCACCCAACAGTGCAAGTTTTCATGACCTGTAAATGCTGGCCTTGATCTTGGAAAAGGAGCTATAGGAACTCTAGGATACCTTGCCACAGGCTCACTTCTTAATCTTACTGTCAATTATGTTGAGAAACACTGGAAGTGCAACCATGGATTAGTGGTTCAAAAATAAGACAGATAACATGTGACTTGAGGGTATGGTAATTCTGGATATTCACATGGCAACAATTCTGTGGGACAGGTTTTCAGATGAGGGCTTAATAACTGCAGACAGGAAAATGAGAATGAAGAAACTTTAGTATTGGAAACATGAAAGGAAGAGAGAAGTTTAAATGAATGAACTGCTGCACTAACTGATGCACTCTTTACAGGCCTCTTCAGAAGCTAAACACCAGTGAAAAGACAGGAGAAAAAGATGTTTCTGGATCAAACTAATATCCTGGAGCACTGTTTTATGCTAGGCTCTAGATTGTTACAGAAGTTCTGGATACTCACTCCCTCCTTTCACAATGAAAATAGTCCATACACATTTCTTTTCCTCAGGCTAAATAAACATATATACATACATAAAGAAAGAATATTTGAATTGTTTTCTACCACCAGGAAAGTTCAGGTCTAAATATGTCTAATCATAGTTCAGATTTCCTGACAGGATTCTACCCTATAAAGGCAATTGTTTAGTATTCCCTTTCATCCTAACAACCCTCCCCCCCCAACAACTCAAACAAAAAACCCCACAACAACAACACACACACAAAAAAACCCTCCCAACAATTAATACAACCAAGGGAAAAAACCCCAAACAAACAAAAATAAACCAGAGAAGAAACAAAAGGAAAACTATGCACAGTGAATCTTCTCCTGTCCCCACCTGAAGTCAATGGTAAGATTTGCCAGAGTATGCTGCTCCAAGTACACTTACAACAAGTAGTGTATGAAGAGTAAAAAGAAATAGCATAGGAGCAGTAGATTATGTATATATATATATATGTATACTTTGACTGTGAAGAAGATAAAAAATAAAAATCCTACAAAACATGCAACAATATTTTCTCAAGGAGATATTTAAAATAATTCACACAGACAACATTTACACCATGTACAATATTACAGTCCTATTGACAACAAATGGCCCTTCCTGAAAGGAAAAATACAATTTAGTGTGCCAAAGTTATATATGCACATCTATGAATATGAACTAGTTACCACATCTTTTCTGATAGCAAAACTAAAGGAAACAAACTAAAGCCTTTTCTTTTAACTGACACTGCTGGAGAAATGTCCTTGCAAAGCAATCAGTAACATGCCAATATCCCAGATTGAAGCCCTTCACAAAGTGCAATCACATTTGAAACACAAAGTGGAGAATATTCAAATCCTTAGACCTGTCCAAGTACCTCCAGTATGTGTCACCCTGTGTTGTAATTAATCTTGCCACTGTGCTTCACAAAAGGCCATCCACTTCACATCTTCTCTACTTCACAGTATACAAAGTTAGTACACGAATTAAAATCACCAGACAAAAACTGAAGGCTCATGTTGCATGACAAGTTGGCTAAAGCAATTACAAAACCTGAAAAATAAAGCAGATATGAGAAACCCTTACAAACTAAAACCAGGATCTGCTGGTGCTCCTCCTCTTTATTTAATCACTGCTCAAAATGAGGCATGAAAACCAACCTGGCATTTGAACTGTAATGCACAACCTAGACTCAAAACACTCCAAAGCAACTGCTCATGCAAGAAACACTTGTGAGCAGTAAAATGTTTTTATGATTGAGGTGTTCTTTAACTAGTTTAAAAAGTTAAAAAAACCCAACAAACAAACAGAAATTAGATACATAGGAAGAAAGCAAGCTGCTTTCCCAATTATCTCTGTCAAGACTAGTTACTGCAGAAAAGCCTCCCTTTAAATATAGAAAGCATGTGGGAAGTAGAAAAGTGTAAGGTTTTAGTGAGTCTGAAGGTTGCATAGTTCAATTTGAAAAGTTGACATTTTCCTAGGAACTTGCAAAGTTTCAGAAGATACACAAAAGTAAAACTATTTCAGCAGGTTTTGCTCCAAAGAATGGTGTATCTGCATTTCATGAAGAAAAAATTAAATCCACTTCCCCTCCCTTTCATAGTACAATCAGTACTCCCTTTCCCCTTTTATACCCTTTTCCTCAATACTTAAAATAAATAATCTGAGAAATATATTCAATCCAAGGGAATATTTGGTGATGCAAAATACTCCTTCATATGATCCAGCCAACAGTAATTACATCACACCAGAAATGTGTTTTTATACAAATGTCAGTTCTACCACCATCACGAGAGAAAAGTATAGACAAATGCACATCAAGAAGTCAAAGGACATATTTTCCAGTAGTTGAATAGTTTCGCAATAACGTCCCCTTTCTGACTCCTTCAAGCAGGACAATATCACAGTTCCACAAGAAAGCACAAAGAACATCCAGTTCATTCAGCCAAACAGCTTCTATCACTTGAAATTGATATATTTAAAATCTTAAGTAATGAGATAATGAATTAATAACATTTCTCAAGACGGGTAACTGCTAGTAACATGGTGAGCAGACTTCTTAGATCTCAAGTTTTACATTTGCCCCTTCTTTGTTTTCATTGCTGCCACTTTGATTCATACCACGTAACAGGATGTCATCTTTTGAGAAAGCTCCTGGATCACTGCCTGGAGTATGCATAGACACTTCCGTTGTTAATGTTTTGCCCCTGATGTGACAAATAAGAAAGCCTTAACCCATAACCTGGGTATATCTAAACTGCAGCCCACCTCTCTTATCTAAACTGGCTTTGTGGTAGCTCAATTACACACTATTACAACTGAATTTACTAGCCCAGAGCTCAGAGTAAACCATCAAATTCAGGCTTTACTTTTCAGGCAGTAGTCTGGATACTAACAGTAAGCTTCTGTCAAATATCAGTTTTCCAATGAGAGCACAAGCCCGTATAAAGAGAATTCTGAGTATCCAGAAACTGAAAATAATTCATTTGAAAGTTGGGAAACGAGCACTAAAACTGTTTAGTCATGCAACTCCCTATGGAACTAACAGAATCCTACCCTGAAAACTGATCTTCTTTCTCACCTCAGCAGAAATAGTCTATTCACAAGGACACAGACTGAGTAATTGGGCAAAGCTACAGAATTCAGAGCTGTTGGCTCTCACGGCTGGGTTACATCACATACTCTCAGTCTGTAGGCTGCCTTAGGCAACATGCTACATTTCTTCTTCTACAGTCTGAATAACTAAGTAGTGCAGAATCTAGAAAAAGTATGGACTAGCCACTGCAGTACCTCATAATAGTTTTGCTTCTCAATACAGATTCCAGGCTGTCCCTGTCTATAATTTTCATTTACAAAATGTGATATGAAATCAGAATGAGTATACCAGCACTAGGTTTCACAGGCAAAACAAAAACTATCTCTACCAAAGAACAAAAGACACCAATGAAAAAACCTTGGAAGTGCAGTACCAACTCAGTGCTAAGTGTCAGACAAAGACACTGAAGTTCAGTAGTTAGTAATTTAAGCACCGGGATATTCAAGACACAGACCAGGACTTTGAAGCCTTGGTTGCCCAGCTCATTACTCAGCAGAATAAGTTACAGCACTGAAAGGAGAACCACGGCAGCTGATGCCGGAATGCCAAAAGGGTGCTGTATTATGATAACATATTAAACCTTTTCCAGACACACAGCCACATCAGAAACTACACCAAATACAGCTCCTGACTAAAAAAATCCTGCAAACTGGTGTATCTACAATTGAGTGCTTTACACAGCCACTGGCAATAAGTCAGTGCAATAGTGGTCTTTCATTTCTTACTTTTCATTATTAGTAATAATTTGGGGGATGATGTGGACTTGATTAATTACTTTCAAAGCATTATTTAGTATGATTTATTATTTTTGTTTTGGAAGCAACTAAGAACTGCAGTCATATGTATCTCTACCATCTAAAGAAAGCCTCACCAGATCACTTAGACTTACAAATACTTTTATTCTTGTTTTATTCATCCAGCAGCACGTCAAAGCATACAGGAGTCATCCTACCAGTCTTTAACTGCTTATTTTTAGATAAGCTCCTTTGCTGTTAGGGGCTAGAGGTGGTCATGGGGCAATTCAAAGTCTCACCAACTACAAAAGCAACTAGAACATAACAGCTTCTAACTCTAGCTTAAGTGGAGAAGTTACCAGACACAATTTCTTAAAGTTAAGCAAAAGTAGGCTGACAATTTAAGGGAATTTTGCAGCATCGTAAGTGTGCCTGAGCTGGAGAGCAATATAAATGAAGTCCATTTAAATTTATAGATCAAGCCCATAACTTTGCACTTGCAAATACCTCTAACTTCTGGAAGCCTTTGGCCATTGTGGAAAAGCCAGTCATGTGGAATGTCAGTGTTGCCAGGCTGATTCCTTTGGGAAGGGTATTTCCCTTAAGGCAAGAAATCAGAATTGAAACAAGTTTGCAATCTCTGTAACAGTCTAACTACTTAGCTGCCAGCATTCTTTGGTCATGTCCTCCACTTTATCTCCAGGCAAAATCAAACTTATGCTAATAAAATGCAGCAGTTGTACCTGCAGACTCTTAGAGACTATTACGGTCAGCCACAGAGATAACATTGCTGTAGTGCTGATGAAGGGCTCTGGGAGGCTAGGCTCATTGAATGCAAACTTCCATTTCTTTTCCTACTTTTCTGAACAGTAAATGAAAAACAGCAAACCCTCACCAAATGGGCCTAGGGCCATATTTTAATTTCACTTACCTAGATGCAGTATCAAGTAGCTGCACTGAAGTTAATGCAGTTACTTCTGAGTTGCAACATAGTACTAGAATCTAGCTTCTGATTTTCATTTTAAACACGGCTTAACTATGTAAAGAGAGAGAAAAAGAGAATCTTATAATTGCATAATTTAATAATCATGACTCAGTTTATTTAGAATGTTTTAATCAGGAAAATGTACTCTGTGCAGCGGAATTTGTAACATCAACTGGTACTACTCAGTCTACCCCCAAAATGGAGCAAAGTTTGAAGTCTTTCTTTATTCCATTTTCCTACTCTTTACCCTCCAATTAGAATGGGTAAAAACCAGAACTTAATGTTACTTAATTGACCTGAACACTGATTACATGAGAATGAGTGGGTAAAGACAGAAAAGGTTGATCTAAAGTAGTTTAAGGGAAAAACGGGAAACAAATTGACTCTTTTGCTAAGATTACAAGCAACTAAAACTAACCTTCAGACAGAAAAATCCCTATGTGTTTGTTTGTTTAATAGGAAATACACAGCAAACACTGCCCACAATGTCTGCACAGAGAGACAAAGGCTACCTCAAAGTTATTGTTTTCCATTTAATGTTTTCTTAATTTCTTCCAATGATCAGTATTAACAAGGTCTATAGATCTCAGTGGTTTGAAAGCCTACTTTGGGATGGGTAAGCCATCTGTCTGGAAATGGACTCTTAAGAGATACAGCATGATATTATGACAATGGGATTTCTGCCATCAGAGCCTGATTTTCATCTTCAAGGTTATTTTACACATTAGATGATGCATCATCCACTGAATCAATGGCTTGGAAATATCTTTTGAATGTTAGAGACCTAACAATGAATTCCTCTTTAAAAAGCACAGAACCTGAAACTAAAACACATCAGAGGTTTTGTAGTAAACTGTTGGAAGCACAGGATATGAGGTAAAAATTGCATTTCTTCATCTTATTTTAAGAGAGGGTACTCTGTTTCACCAGCCATGAACACACAGTGCAAAATTTGAATTGCTGCTTTCTCATGCAAAAACAAAAACCAAAGGAAAAAAAGAAAAAAAGAACCAAAATTCAGGCTCTGTTGTAGTTGAACTATACCAACAACAATCAGGCATCTTTTCTGCAGGTCAAAAAGAACCTCAAAACCCCCCAAAACCAACCAACCAAAACAAACAACCCTTCCCTCTCCCCCCCCCCCAAAATCCCC
>NDXB01018141.1:41282-53857 GCA_002631895.1 Agapornis roseicollis
CCCCCCCCCCCAAAATCCCCAACACACCAACAAAACCAAACCAACCAACCAATGCAAAACACCAAAAATCAAGCCCACCTATAACATGCCCGGGTCATAAAGACTGCACACAGCAATTCTTCAATTGAAAGATCATTTTCTTAATGTGTTATGAAGGCCACACCAATCAGAAGCTCCTTAGTGATTAAGAGAACTTCAACAGCAATAGGACAAGAGGTGTTCAAACTGAAACAGGGGAAGTTCAGGTTAGACATATGGAAGAAGTTCTTTACTGTGGCAGTGGTCAGGCACTGAAACAGGTTGCCCAAAGAAGTGGTAAATGCTCCATCCCTCGCAGCGTGCAAGGCCAGGTTGGACAGGGCCTTGAGTGACGTGGTCTAGTGTGAGGTGTCCCTGCCCATGGCAAGAAGTTGGAACTAGGCAATCTTAAGGTCCTTTCCAACCCTAGCCATTCTACAATTCTATTTACTTGAGTAGTTTCCTCTGTGAGCTTTATTAATGGAGTAAAATTAGGTGAAATAAAACCCCAACATCTAAATTATGACAATGAGTTGAAACGAGAAATACTTTAAGGGCCAAATATAAAAAGTGTTGGTGCAGTTACACTTATTAACATCAGAGCTGGTCTTTGTAGCACTTAGATTCTTTGCACATTTTACATTCATATAGGTTGGTTTTTTTGGGGAAAGCTGTTCAGATGACAATGACGATCGGTTTTTTGCAGCCTTCAGTAAAATCTGTATTCTCTCCTGCCAGCAATGGCTAGCGGGCAGATGTTGCTCACTGCTGCCATCTCATGGTAGACAGTGTATCCGAACTGCTCAGTAAAGCTGCTGAAGCGGTTTTCTACAAATGCCTAAAAAAGGAGGGGGATCTTCTTCTAAAGGTTCTTTACTGAATTAATTTTTCAACGCAATAAAAAATATAATTGGTGAGTACTGAGAAAAATAGCTTCATATCTGAGGGTTCCCAAAGTTTCCTGTTGGACAGACAGAATCACAGATAATGACAAGATACTGCACAGTATTCAACATACTCAACCGCATGGCTTCATATTTATGGGTTATCACTGCAGTTTGCTGATGTGCATAATTCCATTGCATCATTGATGTGATCTATAAGTACAAACAAGAAGTGAATTCTTCCAGGGCAGAAGAAATAGGAGGCTTCATTTCAGCATTATTGTAAGAAAGCTTAAAAAACATAACTCCAAAGAAGAGTTAATTATTTACTCTGCAATTTGTGACTGTGATTTAAATTGAGCTGGTAAATAAATAATTACATTACTGTCTTGAAAACACTGCTTATTCTGTCAGTTTTTCAAATGAGTAAGACACACTTCTAGTCCTTTTACTCTTCCTTTTACATATGAACAGTTCCAGAGTCTACCATAAACCAGGCTCCCTGCACTGACAGATCTCTGCTGCTGCTGCCATATCCATGTCCTTGCACCATTAAAGTACAGCAATGACACAAATAATTGGGTTCCTGCAATATAACCTCCCTCTGATTCAGTGAGTTAGGTTGACAGCTCTTATATTCATCTTCCTACTTTACTTGAGATGCAATTATGAAACAGACAAAGCCCACTTTAATGCAAATATCATCTCTTTATGATGCTATATGTGTGTTCATTAGATCTCTTGGTGTCTGCAATGTTTTATGAGTGCTATGCCTTCAGGTTTTAAAGGAGAAGAGATGAAGTCATAAAAATACTGGTATTTGCTTCCTTCTTCTAAACTTTCATCTATTTACAGGAGGTTGCACTAATGCTGTCAATTACCCAGGCACCATTTGGTTTTTGGAAGATGTTCTATCTACTGCTCAGGTAAGAAAGATGCTCTGAACTGTATAATTTCAATACTTTACAGCACATGTGAAAAGAGAGAGAGGTTATTTCTGAGTTTTAGGACAGTCTTAATTTTATTTATGACTTCAGTGTTGCTTTTCATTTTTAGTGGTAATGACTTGCTGTCTTTGATATGAATTTTCAAGGTCCTTTGTGAACTCTTCCTTGCTATGGTCTCTTGTAGGGATAAAAACCCCTTGCCAACGCTTTACAAATAAAGCTACCAATTAAAGTCTCATATAACCTGGGATAAAAGGAAGATAGTTCTAATACTTCATAGAAATATAAACATGAGTCAAAATACAATAAAACTGTGTTTTTCTGATTGTAGAATTTCCATCCTGGTAACATCATGCTCTGATATGTTGTCATCTAGTCCAGTGAATAGTTTTTGGTAAAGAACAGCACTGACTCATCTCTTGTTGCCATAATAAGAGAAATCAATGAATACTACCATGTCTAAGTTAATTCATAGCAAAAATCCTACTAATTCACTTGATCTAATTTTTACATTTCCAAGAATATTGCTTCTATTCAAAGCCATTATTTTCTATATATGCAAGCATAGGCAGGCATACTTTGGGTACAGGCTGTGATTTTCCAGCTTCCCAAACATCCAGTAATAGATTCACAGCATTTCAAAAGCTATACCAATAGAGAACATTTCCATATATTTTTACTGTATTTTACTAACACAATACACTATTCCTGCTTCTATTAAATCCAAGATTCACTGAAATGCATGAATAGTAGACAACCCATCCTTTACTCGAGTAAAGAGAAACAAATATCTTTTCCAAATGCAGTTAAAGTTATTAAAATTCCACAAGGATTGAATTCACTTCTTAATAAAATGAGAGCAAAAAGAAATCTGCATAGACTGTCTTAAGTGGCTCTTGTCAAAGGTGATGTAGAAAGTTCAAGTTCATGTAAGTGGGACTTAAACGTTCTACAGAGGCATGCTATATTGATGTGTAATCTTAGCTCATAGGGAAATGGTAAGTTTGTTGTTGTTGTTTGGTTTGTTATTTGTTGGGTTGTTTTATTTTTATGAATCTCAATATAGCTAGTGTCTTCGGACAGCAAAGCCAGAACCAGCAGTAATCCTCCTTAGTATGCAATTTTATGGAATAGTATCATCCTGGATTAAATCAAAGTAGAAACAATAGTTTCAAAAGCTTCTTTCCACTAAGACAATTACCAAAATGGATGAAATCTGGTACTTATTTATGAAATAGCTAACCCATATAATAAACCAGGGTAACTTGTTTCCAAGAGAGCCAAAGTTATGCAGGACTCCAAATACTACTTTTAAAAGCAACTAAGCATAGAATACCAGTGCAGCATTCAGGTTCCTTGAAGTCTTGTGACAAATGACTTAATTTCGGGACCATTGTCCCCACTGGGAATCTTGGATGCCCAAATTCAGGGTTAGGCTCAACGTACATGATGTGGGCAGAGGTATCTATGTCTGTAGGATTCAAAGTAACCAAAAAAAAAATGAGTAAAAGTGTCTAAGTCATGATACTGACCTGCAACTGCTTAAAGGAATGAGTAAATAAAAAGCTAAGAAAAACAAGGAAGTGCTCAAGTCAGCTCTGAAATTCCACATCTTGGCCTAAAAGAAGCCATCTCTATTCACTACAGGAGTGCAGATGGAAATATTTCCACAGGGAGGCACCTGTGACTTTTCCCTCGTAAGACAATCCAGAGATGCAAGTTTCTCAAACACAGTCATCTGGGGGGGAGGTATGAAGATATGACTGATCGCATGTCCACTACCTGACTGTTGTGATCAGCCAGTGCTCTGAGCAGTTTGCCTGTCCATCCACAAGGCACAACCTGCTCCAAGCAGAGCTTGTGCTACATGAAGAGCCTGCTCGTGCCCTGTGGTATTCAGTGATCTCGCTTTCAAATCCTGCTAGGCTCCAGCTGCAGGAGCACCTACTTCTTCCTCAGAGATGCCAGAGGGCTGAATTTCTCAGGCTTCCGAAGTCAGTAGCAACTCCAGACATTCACACACTTAGAGTGTATTCCTGAGTGACAGCGAAGCTCCACACAAACTATGAAAGAAACTCGTGTGCGTAGAAGTAGAAATAAACATCTCCTGAGGTTTTCAGACATCACCAAAAATGTCAGTCAAATAATTCCAGAAACATTGGGAAATAATGATGCAACTTGCTTAGCACTTTTCAAAATCTGGACATCATTACGTACCTACCCCCGTCTTTGAAAATCTTACTCCAAGTTAACAGATCCCTTTATGAAATAGGAATAACTATTGCTTTTGCATTCCTACCCATAATGACACAATTATTAGTGTAGGGTTATATTAGCTTACGTTATCAAAGTACCGATAAATAAATTCTGTACTTATCTTTTATTAAACCTGCTATCTTGAAGATGTTGCACAGAATTGCTTACAAACTTAACAACAAACCCTCTTCAAGTTGTATCTTGCGAGTTTCTCTTGCATTTGCATTGAAAAACTCTTTGGGAAATGAACTATCCTCATTTTCTTTTCAAAGCAGTGAGTATGGCATTAATTTTGTTGTTTAAATTTGTACAATGTATTTATGTGCCAAGTCACGCAGACATATCAAGGAAGCATCGTCACAGCAATCCCAGGCACAGCTACAGGTTGGGCAACGAAGAGATCCAGAGCAGCCCTTGGAGAAGGATTTCGGGGTGTTGGTCGATGAGAAAACAAACATGAGCTGGCTTCAGTGTGTGGTGCAGCCCAGAAAGCAACCATATCCTGGGCTGGATAAATAGGAGCTTGACCAGCAGGTTGAAGGACAGCAACTCCAGAGTACACTATAAAAATCTGTGGGGGATTAAAAGGATACCAGAGCCAGCAGCAGTTGCCTTTGGTTTGTGTGATGGAGTGATCTCAGAGAACTGAAACAAGGAAACATCTATGACTACAAGCATTTTCTGCAGATGCTAAGTTTTTTTTGTAATTTCAATATTATTGATGTCACAAATTCACACACACACAACTGCTGTACTCAAGCCTATCAGAATATTTACATCCATATTATGTTCTAATAATAGTAGCTCAGTCTGAGTATTTACAATAATTCCTTTTGCTTATTAAGAATCACTATACCCTCAAACCAAGTCTGGTAGCAGAGACCAGTCAAAATACATTTTTAATGCTGTCTGTATTCCCCATGGTACCTCAGTGATTCCCCTCCCCTTCTTTTCTTCCTGCAAAATGACAAAACTTCTGGGTACCAAGGTTACAGGTTTAAATAAGACCAAAGGGATTCTGGAGCTGTATCAGTGCATGTGTGTGCTAGTTTTTGGGTGGTTGTGGGTTTTGTTCCCACTCCCCCCGTTTTATTTTTATCTTGATGTACTTTTCTTATTAAATGTCAAATCCAGCTTGGCACTGGAAACACAGTCTATGATTCTTATTTGAGAAAAGCTGTCAGCTTGTCTCTTCCCCTGTCAAATTCCCATCTGCTCTACAGAGATTAGTTTGGACTATGGGATCACCATTTGGCAGCCTATTATTTTGTATATGGCTCAATAATATACAATACAGGTGGTCTTTTTCTCATGCTCTATGTTTTTCTGAGATCCCGAGTTACAGTTCCCAAAGCATTTATGGATATTTGGGGAATTTTCTATGCCGCTAAATTATAAGAAATGTACGCTACTGCTTGGCATTCAAGCAAAGGAACAAAGAGCACATCTGTTCACATCTGCCACTCTTCCAACCAGCTTTTAGTACTAACTGAGCTATATTTAAACTAAACCTGCTGTTCCTAGAAGTGACATTTCTATACTCTGGTGGCCCAGTCAATAGAAAAGGGTTCTAGAAGTTAGTGTTCCTTGTTGCCTTGTAAACTACTGACTATTGCATAGCCTCAAGGAACTCATTAAGTCTCAGATTTCATTCTGCTAAGTAGTTTTGCACTGATAATAGTTTTTGCACTGCCTTAGGATTCCGTGAGCTCACTACTTAAGCCCATTTCTAGCTGCACGTATGCACCAAATTTGATTAGTTTTGCTATTGGGTTTTGGTAAGGCTTTTATTACCTGGTTGAGCAGGGTGCTAGTTACTAGTAGTGATTTTAATGTTTTAAGTAGAAGATGGCAGACATATTGAAAGACTGCTTCTTATAATCATTATTGCCAGAGTGATGAGAATGCCAAAGAATACAGTATTCTACAGAGCTATGGCATTCACAGGGACTAATATGAATTAAATATGAAATATGGCTTTTCTCATAGGAAAAAAATAATATTCTGGGGCTTTGACCCTAGTGGGTGAGAAACAAAGATACTAGTACAACATGAAAGATTGAAGAATACAGACAGGCAATGAAATAAAGAGCAGTCACATGCTAGATTAGAAATACAGGGCTTGAAAAGCCCATTTACTGAAGTTAGTTGTTTACTTTGGGGTTTGGGTTGATCTTTTTTATTATTATTTTTACTTTTTTTTGAGGACAGGCTCATAGTTTTGGAACTATCCTATGCAACAGTACCTGGTTATACTATTTGTGTGCAATCAGCAACAACCAAATTCACCACACATGGTTGGCACAGCTCTAGACTGTCCTGGGTTCAGCAGCAGAAGTCATTTTTCTCCTTCTTAGTAGCTGGTGCACTGCTGTGGTTTTGACTTTCAGTCTGGGAACAGCGCTGATAACACTGATGGGTTTAGTTACTGCTCAGTGATGTTTACTCTGACTTTGAGTCTCGTGCTCTGCCAGGGAGGAGGGGAAGCTGGGGGGGAAGCAGAGATAGGACACCTGACCCAAACTAGCCAAAGAGGTATTCCATACCACAACATGTCATGCCCACTATATAAANTTGAGTCTCGTGCTCTGCCAGGGAGGAGGGGAAGCTGGGGGGGAAGCAGAGATAGGACACCTGACCCAAACTAGCCAAAGAGGTATTCCATACCACAACATGTCATGCCCACTATATAAACTGGGGGCAGACACCCAGAAGGGCTAGATTACTGCTTGGGTTGGTGGTGAGAGGTTGTATTTGCTTCCCTTGTTATTTCCGTTATCATCATTATTATTGTTGGCAGAAGCAGTGGTTTTGTGTTATACCTTAGTTACTGGAATGTTCTTATCTCAGACCGTGGGAGTTACATTCTTTTGATTCTCCTCTCCATCCCTTCGGGAGCAGGAGGAGTAAGGGGGGAGTGAGCACAGCCTTGTGGTTCTGGGTTGCCGGCTGGCCTTAAACCATGACATAGACCTAAAGCTCGTTGATGAAAAGTTACATCTTGTAGTTTGTTCATAACTATGCTTTACTCTTCACAGTTCAGTATATCTAGATTATTTAGAATCCATGATATTGTGTACAAGTCCGTAAATTCTCAACCTTACCAGGTGTGAACAGCCAAATAAACATAGCAATATCCATATAACCTACTTACGACTTTAATAATGTCTTATCCTAATTTTGGCTGCAATCATATGAGATGTGTGTGAAACACTACAGTTGATTGGAGCCTGATGAAAATAAGGCCTCAGAATACATACAGGGAGGTCAAATTATGCCTGTGAAACTCTGAAGGGAGCTGGCTGAACCATTGTGGCTGAAGACTATAGCACAAAGTATTTCCAATGTTACATTCTGCAGCATCTTTATATGTAAATTTTAAATTAAAGGCAAGCAATTATATTTATTATCAATGTGGAA
Organism: Agapornis roseicollis; assembly: GCA_002631895.1. Taxonomy (NCBI): domain Eukaryota; kingdom Metazoa; phylum Chordata; class Aves; order Psittaciformes; family Psittacidae; genus Agapornis; species Agapornis roseicollis. The sequence goes on from NDXB01018141.1 coordinate 48,808, forward strand.
AACAACAGGGAAAGTAGCCTGGCCCTGAACCTGTATGCATCCAATCTACGAGACTGAGTGGTGTATATAAAAATTGCATATTGCTGTTACTTCAAGGTTTGTCTTAATGTGCATTCTCCTTATTTCCTTAACAAACTGGCTTCACTCTCATCTTAAGTTTTCTGTGGAAAAGGTATTTACCAAGTCCTACTTAGTCCCATGCTCCCACCTCCTCTCTTGTTATTTTCTTCCCTTTTTTTGTACTGCAATTTCCAACATCCCTACCTCAAACAGAAAGGGATAATGGGGAAGAGATAAGTAAAACAATCACTTTTTCAGTTTTGGTTTCAGATCTTTCTGGTTTGCTTGGTTGGGTTTTTTGGTTCATTAAGCCTCCAGGCTTAGTGAAAACCGGAAGGCTTCTCCAGGTTACTTTCAGACCTTGGGACAGTTCATCCACAGCCATTTTCTTGGAAATGCTATATAGATGAATTTTCACACTTGAACCTAAGTGCGAAAAGAATTGATTCAGCACACCATAACAAAAAAGGTTAGATATCCATTTCCAAGCATTCCTTTAGAGTTCAATAAAAAGAACTGTGCTGATATAATAAAGTGCGGAACTCTTGGAAAGGCTGGATATATTCCATGATTAAAAAAAACAAACAAACCAAAAGAATCTGAAACAAATGCAACAACTTTTGTAGCTATTAAGCTGCGATTATCTGCCCAGCCTGTTTTCAGTCACTGCAAGATTCTACTTGTTTAATTCCTGTTTGTAGAAGTACCTACAAGTCCTTCTGAGACTTACAGCTGTTTAACTAGATGGTTCATGTTTCACTTTTATATAAACTTTTTCAAGTGATTCCCGTGGTAGAGAGAGAATGAGGATTGAGAGCAATGAAACAAGAATTTGCTAAGAATATATGAGCAGCGGAAGGCAGACGCTTTCATCCTTCTCACCATGTATCTTGTGCTTTCAAGTGCAGTCTTTTTATGTTTTGAAGTATACTGCACATAAATAAGAATACCATGTGTTCTCTGAAACAGAAGGTAGCAGTTTGCAGTGTCTGAGAGAGCATCTCAAACATCAGACAACAGATGAGGGAAGGAAAGCAAATGTCTCTGGAAGGCTTCATGATTCTCTTTGCCCCTGAAACCAAGAGTACTTTTAGAAACCTGCCATTTCAGCAGAGACTTACAAAATCTGTTCTGGCTTTTACTCTGAAAACACCACTGTTTTCAATACTATTTTGCATGGTACTTAAGGCCTTTCTTTCCTAAAGGAAATACTCTTTTAAAGAGGAGAATTTTTTAATGTGATCCCTGAACTTCTGGATCAGGGCTTGTAACAAGTAGAAGACAGATAGAACATTTCTAGTATTATTCCAGAGATGATATGCTCTGGTGGTAACAGCTTACACTGCAGACATCAAGTGCTTAAACAGAGACAGGAGAAGAAGAAAAAGATGAGAAAAGGAGGCAGGTTTTAAAAATAAAGTGTTCAAACTTGCAAAGTTCCAAAGCCAGAGAAACAAATAATTCTTGGTCTTATTATCCTTAATCTTTTCCCACTATAGCTACAGAGAGGGGAAGTCACCCATGACTTTGCCATTTATTAAGGGAAAGTAATTCAACTTGAACTTTGATAATCCTGGTGGAAAGGAAGGGGGGGGAAGAAATTTTTTTAATGTTGTTTCTTACATCTGGAAAAGTAGAAGCAAGTTTAACAGTGGAATTTGTAATAGAAATGCTACTTCTCCTTTAGATAACACTGCCGTGTGTTGGGCCTGAGATTTCCGGAATCTTTTTTGTTTTAAGCAAAGAGGCTTGTTTAACAAGATAAATCACAAAATGGTTGGCATTGAAAGGGACCTCTGGAGATCACCTGGTCCAACAGCTCTGCTAAAGCAAATCACACTGGTTTTAAACAAATGTAAAAGTGCTGCTTTCTTTAGACAAGCATTAAAGTTTTACCTTTCTCATTTCTTTTTGTCTGCTTTTTTGGGCGTGAAAAACAGGCGCTCTCTCAAGCTAACAAATAGCCACCCACATCCCGAAAAGGTCATTTTCATTTATTGGGCTCTAGGCAGCCTTCATGTACCAGGCTGGACCACAAGGAGGTTGTAGAAAGGACTGAAAATGAATTAAAAAAAATAAGCTGTGAACTTCAGACAACATTGCAAACCACTTAAGGGAACCCCTCGATCTATGCCTGAGGTCAGGAAGCTCCACAGCCTAACAGGACATAGCATTCTGTAGCTGGTTAGAAAATGCTGCTGCGTCACCTTTAAGTGATTTGATAGAGTCAGGTCGTAGTTTTCAATATAGGCAGTATTTTTTATTTTGACTAGCTATGGGATCATTCCTACTATACAAGAACTTTGTCTACATGACTGCTATGTAGCCAGATTAAGAGGAAAGTGGTTATAGCTATGCAGTACTGTGCTTGCTCTATGGCAAAATATCCTTTTCCAATTGATGAAGGCAATTTACAGCTGAAATGCTGATGCTGTGTGTGATGTTGATTTCCACCTTTCTGCGACAAAATGAAAGGAGATCCACGTTACACAAGTCCCATACTCTTACCTCCCTACCCAGTATCTTTCAACATTTTAAGTTGGCATTTACCTCAGACATAAGTAATTCTTTTCTTTACATTTCAAATACATAATGGAAAAACATCAGCCAATGTTTATTTATCCCAGATTTTTGTATTATTTGATGTCTAAGCTAGTAAATACCAATATACAGACTGAACCTAGAAGCACAACTGTTTAAAATAAACAGCTTTACTATGACAGATGAAATGTAGGGTCTGGGGGTGCTGTTATTTATAACTGATGAATGTTTAACTACTAAACAGAAAAAACCAAAATACATCTTCTCCCTTCCAACAGAAGTAGTTCTTTAATTTTCAAGTGAGGTTTCTCTACTATGGGTAACTGATGGGATGTGAATTTGGACATCAGATGAGGGAATAATTTAAATTTCAAATTTTAGAGAAAGCTTTGAGCTCCTGATTTATATTTGCAAGGTAGCACTCCATAGATTTTTCTTACTCCCCATGTTTACAGGCTCTATTCATCATTTACTCAAATTATTTATGGATCCAAATCTTACAGTGATGTTATTGCTAGTAACTTTCCTTTTTTAAAGCATAACACTAGAAATTTCCAAGACAGTCATAGCAGACTATTCACACAAGGTACATGGGTCCCTTTAAACTTCAAAATTGATCCTTGGATGAGGCAAATGCATCAGAACAGACTCTAGCTTGATTTTAGCAAGCTCATTATCTTAACACTTGGAAGAAAATATTAAATAGTCATCTCTTCTTCCTTGCCGTGAGATCTGAATGCACATGAAGGTGAATTTTGCATTCACTCCCCTTTCATGCTAATCTCAGGCCTTCCCAGTAGCTTTAACACATTCAGATTTAACAACAAAAGAAATTCTTGTCAGTCTCATTTTCATCAACTAAATGAAAAAGAGAAGATTCATTTTTTAAATATAAATGTCACAAAACATGAAGTACAAGGACTGTGAACCCGTCCTGCATAAGCACCTCTCCTAACACATGCTGTCCTTTATGCTCATCAACAGCAGCAAGACTACATTAGCAGTTTCCTTTAAACAAACACTATGAAAAAAAATAGCAAGCAGTGCTAGAACTACCTCTGCCGCTGGACCCAGTATGAGATATAACATTTTTCTTTAAAAGATAGCTGAAAATACTTAAATTTGGAATTTGCACATTTAAAGAGCTATATATTTTCATATAAACTGAATTACAATAAATAACATTGCTGGTACAATATGCCGTTTGATTAATTGCATTCTAGGAACAGGAGACTGGTTACTGACTGTCCATCTAATACAGTTCCATGTCTGGTACTGGAGACTGTCATAAACATTTGCTGAAGTTCAGAGATGACCTAATACTCTATGTCTGCCCACACAGAAATCAAATACTGCTCCATATCCATTAGATATTTGGCAAACGATGGCTAAGCAGAGGAAGTACAGTAGTCTGAGAACTGTTAGACAGATGAAGTATTTACTGTTCTATATGCAGTAATAGCAAAAATAAGAGAAAGGAGCATATAGTGTCGTATCAAAGAAAAACATTTTGACAAACCACAGAGAAGTTTTCTAGGGAGATTTCCAATTGAAATGTCACTGCTTTTTAAATGAACCTGGGCAAGCATCACGAGGCATTCTGATGAAGGAAGAACTTTGACTACATGAGAACTGTCACGTGTTCTAACTTTTGAGCTGAGAGGAAAGAACACACACACTAAAACAAACTCACAAAGGCACATCTGCACTGTACACTCCTTCCTTGTGCTTATGATGAGGAAAAGGCAATCTACCATTCCCACATATTGGAAAACAGCTACCTGAGTGGTAAGGATTAAGAGGGATCTCTCCCTCTTGATCGTTACCAGCAGATTTTAAGACTCATTTTAAGGGCTTGCAAATAACTTAATGAACAAACTTGCTCACACCATCAAGTTTATACTTTCATGATTATAGCAGGACATACATCCATAAACACTCCTCAGCTTTTCAATCTGCATATGCCATCTGTGTATGCGTTCTCATTAAAACATCTTACACTCTGGTTTCAAAAAATCACATCTAAAGTAACAAAATTTGTGCAAAAATGGGATAACGCTGTGGGCAACCATTTGTTGGGGTTTTTAAACCATTAAAATTAAAATAGCTGAATGTCTTAAGATCCATCAATCTTATTTCTAGAAACTGTAGAGGAATTGCTTTAGAATTTCAAATATTAACACAGATACATTGGAAAAGCCTGCCTATTCACTTGTTTTTCAGAACAAATAATTTATATTTCTCTGGAACAATATGGTTGCCATTACTGTAAATATTTGAAATTATGGAACATAGAGGATATTAATGAGGTTTTCAAAAGTAGCTAGAATGAGTTAATAAAACCCCAAGGAACATCAGCCACTAATGTCAAAAGGAATAAAATACAGAAGTGTCCTGGGTTCAGCAGTTGCAGTCAGTTTTCCTTCTCTTTAGTAGCTGTGTTTTGACT
>NDXB01018147.1:0-41869 GCA_002631895.1 Agapornis roseicollis
GGATGGCCCAGAGAAGCTGTGGCTGCCCCATCCCTGGCAGTCATTTTGGATATGGCAAAACAGGACAGCAGCCAGGTCAGATCCAGATCAGGCCAGAGGTCTCTTAATTGGAGCTTCCACTACTCATAAGCTTCACATTAAGATAAGCTGCAGAGGCTGGTGTTAGTTAGATTACAATAACACATCTTCTCGTCCTGCTTGCTCAGAGCTGTTGACTGCAGGGGCAGCATGGAGTGTCAAGGGGAGGGGAGGTCTTGCTGTTAAACACTTGCTGTTTACATAACTAAGGAAGTGTGAAAGCCAGGAGTGCATCTGCTTGGGAAGCAGTCTTCTGGGATAGGACTTTTGCAATAAAAGGGCTTTTGTGTCTCTAGAGCCACTTGTGTGGCTGTTGCATGTGATGTGGCCACAGTTAGATTCTTCGAAGGCTGAATTACCAAGGTTTAATGGTGATGGGTGCCCAAGGAGAGCCTTCACAAGTGCTGGAACTGAAGCAGAAGGCTGTAGAAGACATTCATGTTATAAGTTATTAGATTGAGTCTCTGTATTAGATGCTGGAGAGCCTGTGAGCAGAAACCTCTGTAGCGATGCTGCAGTAGTGGCTGGGGCTCATCCTGCTTAGACACCAAAATCCATGTGACTAAAATGACCGGCTCTGATAGTTCCCAAATTCCTCTTTTATTGTGTTTTCATCTCGACTAATTTCATTAGAGACTCATGCTTAATGTCTGAAGTAGGTGGTTTAACATCCCTTTACCCATCTCGTGTCTCTCCCTATGCTCTCCGTTGCTGTAATTCATCATTCCCAGTTTTCTGAAGAGCCTGGAGGCTCCGCTGCTTTCCTTTTAGATGGTGAAAAGGGGAAAAAATCCTTATAGCAACGTTTATATACAGTAAGTCTCAAATTGAGGTTACTGGTTGGTAAGGAGCAGCCTTTTGTAGTGCCTGGGGAAATCCATTCCAGAACCAGGAGCAGACGTGCTTATATTAGGGTGTTAATTTCTTATACTGGGGGAGTTCTGATCCATGGAAAAGCAAACTAATGAAAGGGGGGTTTAATTCCTGGGGTTTTTTTTCCCCTCTTTCTCTCTTGCCTTAAATTAGAAACATGCACTTTTGGACAAGAAAAGAATAGAAAAAGTTGTGAAGTTCAAGGCAAACCGGTGCCGTTTATTATCTTGGGCTTCCGTGCCCAGTTAATCGGGGCTGTGTGCGGGTGGCTGCCTCATCCCTGTGTTTCCGAAGGCTTCCCAAGGAACCCTTTGTTACTGCAACCAGGCAGCCACCCAGTGTGGAAAGTTGAAATGGTCAAATCCCAAATCCCCTCCTGGTGCCGGGCGCCGTGGCGGCTGCGGGATGGCAGATCCCAGTGTTTGCGGAAGGGATTCTCATTTCCAACGTGTGAGGCCTCATCTGCTCATCCTCCCAACTTCCTCGCGGAGGAAAGGGAAAGGCGAGTGCTGGGGATGGTGCTTCCGCAGGGTTGAGGCTTCTGCTGGACGCGTTTGTGACTGTGGAGAGCATCTCAGTAGGTGCTGGTGGAAAAAGCACCTGCAGGAGCCTGCGGAGATGCCTCCTGCTCATCTGTGCAGAGCCATTTTGAATCGCTTTTGGCTGTCTGCAACCAAAACTGCTTGGATTTTCCAGACTTACTTCTCTTGGTAACCTGTTTTAGCTTTGTGTTCTAAAAATAAAGGTGTCTTTTCACAGCCCATAAACCACCTATCTCGTGGGCTTCATCCCCAGCAGCATGAGCTCGGCTTGTTTAGCCTGAAGGAGAGAAGGCTCCTGAAGGGGAGACCTTAGAGCAGCTCCAGGGCCTAAAGGGGCTGCAGGGAACCTGGAGAGGGGCTTGGGCCAAGAGCCTGGAGCGCCAGGCCAAGGGCAATGGCTTGAACCTGCCAAAAGAGGGGAGCCTGAGCTGAGCTCTGAGGCAGAAGCTGTTCCCTGGGAGGCTGCTGAGGCGCTGGCCCAGGGGGATGGCCCAGAGAAGCTGTGGCTGCCCCATCCCTGGCAGTGCTCAAGGCCAGGTTGGACACAGGGGCTTGGAGCAAGCTGCTCCAGTGGAAGGGGTCCCTGCCNGAAGCTGTGGCTGCCCCATCCCTGGCAGTGCTCAAGGCAAGGCCAGGTACAGGGGCTTGGAGCAAGCTGCTCCAGTGGAAGGGGTCCCTGCCCGTGGCAGGGGTTGGAGCTGGAGGAGCTTTAAGGTCCCTTCCAGCACAAACCAGGCTGAGATGCTATGGTTCTGAAGCCTTTCGTAGCTGTAAGGCAGCATGAGGGGTTGCATTACTCGTCAATCTGTGGTCCACCCTGCAGCACATGAGGGTAATGCCTCGTGCCACAGGATGCACAGTCCTGGTGCCTTCATCCCCCAGAACAAAGCTTTTGGGGGAGGCACGAGGTGAAGGAGTGGGGACTTCATATCAAGCAGCAGCAATAAAGTCATGATGGTTGGCACCATGCTAGAGACCTGCATCTCCCAGCCACCCAGGCAGCATCTTGATAGCCCGATCATGCTGGGGGCTGGCAGCACCCTGCAACCCCATTCAGAGGCAGCTTTAAGCCATTTAATTGCCTTATCCTTCAATCCAGGGGTGGAGTGGGGGGAGCAAATGACATCCTCTATTTGGGATTTCATTCTCGTTCAAGGAATAGCGCCGGGGAGCGTTCCTTCTTCTGCCTTCTGCGCGGTCCTTTTGAAAGCAGAGGCTTTTAGGAGTTTAACATTATGAATACCTTGGGCTCAGTGGCATATGCAGAACAAATGTGAATCAAACGCACAAATAATTCCTTCAAGAACTGTATTTCTTGATGTGGTAGCGCAGTACTCCACTGTTTACAATAGAGAGTTAAGTGGGATTTTGGGTTTGCTGGGAAGTTGACAGCTTGCGGTCCGGAGCAAAATGTCTGCCTTTTGTGGGATGAAAGAAGAAAAGCTGATGGTCTTGAACTGGTTATTTATAAATGATTTGGAAGTTTGTTCCCTTTCCAGGCAGGGGAGAGCCTGCCAGGATTGTGGTTACTGCGCTGGTGAAGTTTGGGATGTGAAGAAAAAAGAATCACAGGAGTCTGTTTGCATTAGAATAACAAGATAAAGAACCTTGCGGGGGACTCAAATGAGATGCAGTTGGGAACAGATTTCCCTCGCTGCCTTTCTCACGGGTAGGATGTTGGGAATGTCGAGCTGAGTCTCTGAGCAGAGGAATCGCTGGAGGAGCAGAGACTGTTGGAGATGGGGAGCTCTCAATGTTGGGATGGGGATGGGATTAACCTGTGCAAACAGACACTCTCGGTTCTTTTTGTGCTGCCATCAGGTTGTTTTGCAGGCTCAGTTCTGCACCAGCCTCTGCTGTTTCCCAGCCTTTCCTTGGTTTCCCCTTGGTGTTTCCTTGCTGGCTTCCAGCCCGCTTGGCCATGCTTTGGGGTGGTGGCTGTGAACGCACAGTGCCAGCATTCCAGGGCTAGGGATAAAATCTGTGCCCAAAAGGAGATGACGATAATGGATGTTTCGTTTCTCATTCTGTGTCTGAAGCTTTTGCCATAGTGTGAATTTGGTGGAGAAACAGGGTTGCTGAGCAGTGGTTGCTGCCTTCCGAACATGAGCTGTCGGGAAGAACGGGCACTGTAGGAAATGAGAGGATGCTGCTGTGTTATCCAGAATAGGTCCCTGGTGCCCTATGCATCCCCTTCCCAACTCAGCCATGGTAAACCCCATCCTTCTCTGGGATGCGTGAGTTAAGCTCACTTCCTGCTCATGATGCAATGCAAAGGAATAAAAGTCTGGGTTGTCTATGAGGGTGTTAGTAGGGAATAACCAATGATAACATATCGGGAGGGCTTCTCATGGAGTAATCCCTGAGGAAAGGGAGCCCATGGGTTGTGGAGCAGTTTAGTGGCAAGAAGTGGCTTTAAGGTGGCAGCGTTTTGCTTTTGTCCAGGTGTGGAAGGAGTAGGTGCCCTCCTCCAGATGTTCGCAATGCAAGAGACCAATCCGAAGGTGAATTCCTTGTTGTGTTTGCTACACACCATGTGCTAATTCTTCAAGGTGCTGTGGTTTGTGTTGGTAACGCTGGCAGCAGAGGGCTGGAGCCTGCAGAATGGGAATGCACTTGCTCTGTGGCAGATCCTGGCCCAAGATAGTGTGGAGAGCAGTGAGATCCCATAACCCCAGGCAGAGTTTTGACCCGGTCTTGGAGCCTGTGGTTGTCCAAATGTTAGGACTTGGCAAAGAGGTCATGGTGTTGGATTGCTGCCCTTGGTGCTTTTCAGTTCTCAAGTGTTGGTAATGATGCTCTCTTAGAGGGTGAAAGGCTCATCTGCTCCTCGCTCCTCTGGTGCACGTCAGCCATCAATGGCATATGGCCCCAGGAGTGATTTGGGACGGGTTGCAGTCTTCTATTCATGGCCCCATGCTGGTGGGCTGGCAGGTGGGGATGGAGTCTCATCAGCTTGGTGGGATGAAGGGGATGTGTCTCCATCCTTTGGTATTGTAGAGTGGGTGCTGTCACCCTTCCTGACAGCTTCCTCTTTACCCTGCTCGGAATGGACTGAGTCAAGTTTGTTTTCTGGTGCTGATCAAGGGTCAGTAGGACACTAAAACTGTCTGAAGCAGCAAAGTGCCAACTCCAGCCCCATTTGACTGTTTCTGTGATGTTGCTTTGCTTTAGACTGTGTGTGTTTTCCCAGATGGATTTTGGTACCATCCTCGAGACTTGTATAAAATACACTACAATGGGGAAAACCCAACCTGAACAGAGGAGGAAGGGTTTAGGCTTGGGTCCTGTGTGTGCCACTGCCCTCTCCTGGGGAGTGCTTTGCTCCTCAGCAGCACACTGGGCTTGTTCCAGTCTCACTCAAATCACTACTGAATACTGGGATATTTGACCAGGAGCTTGTTATGGTGGAGTTTCCTCTCCCTGAGCTGCCTTGTTCTCCATGAGGAGCCTGACCTCTGCCAAGAGGCCTTCACGGTGACAGGCACAGTGGAGCATCACTGGTACCTCCTCCTCTGCCTTGCTTCTCTCAGCTGTGGGACTGCCTGGTTAGGCCTGGTTTGTCCTTGCCTGCTCTCCCCAGGGTTGCTGGAGCTTTGCTGGGCTTAGGTGGCTCCTCTCCTCTGCCTCTTCCTCTTGGTGGGGGCAGAGTGGCCATGGTGGAGAGGATGGAGAACGGCACACGACAGGACTCCAGCACTGTATGGAGGAGCAGGGTTACATGTCTTGGTGCCTGCTTGCGCTTTGATGTGATGGCATCCAACAACAATTTGGACCCCTGCCTCATCCGAGCATCCCCGTGGCTTGTCTGAACCAACACTGGAGTCCTCCGTTGCTTGGAGCAGGAGGAGCTCCCCAGTGTCCTTGCTGCTGTGTGCATCTCTAGCGGGCAGGCAGTGCGGCTTCCAAGTGGCATGGGTTTGTTTTGAGTTGTGCAAGAAAGCAGCAGTGCCGGATGCCAACTATTTGTTTACTTCTCTTAAGATCTAACATAATGAGTTTGTTTACAAGGGCTTCAGATAGACCAGAAGGAATCCATTTGTTTCTTTGGAGAACATCATCTCTCAAACCATTGCTTATACAACACAATGACCCGGGTGCCTTTTGCACCCTGCTTTTTTTCTTAATTAAACCCCCCCCCAAACCTTAATCTTGTAGCCCCAAAGAATAATTGTATTGTCTCATCATTTGTTGTTGATTCTCTGTTAAATTCTTGTGGAGTGTTTGAAGTGTGTAATTTGTGGTGATGCTCTGTGTTGTGGTGGACCTCGTAAGGCATTAACAGCGCGTGTGTGGTCACCGAGGAGGTGAACAACCTGCAGGAGAAGGGCTCAGCAGCCTGGAGAGAAGAGCTTTGTGGAGGTTCAAGGGCAAAGAGCAGCTGTGAACAGAGGTTGTGGTGGTGCCTTTTGGATGCTGAAGTGCGTAAGTGAATTAAAGCCCTGCTCGTGATGATGTCTGTTGTTATATTGCGGGATAATGAGGATGAAAATACCCCCAGCTGCTGTTTGTACAGGGATGTAACTTGCATTTCTTATTTAAGGAATAAGGGCATGAGGGTTATGCTGCTTGTAAGGTCATTTCTATCACTCATACAATACCTGATCAATACCTGACTGGGGCTTCCACAGAAGCTGTAAACCTCCTTCTGAAAGTTGGGTATAGGATAAACCTTGTGGATGCTGGGAGGGTTTTAAGCCCTGATGTTCTCCCGTCTCCAAAATTGTCTGTGTGCAGCTGAATTCCCCAGTCATCCCCATGGATCTGAAATCCCTTTAAGTTCTTAGACCTGGTTTGATTTGATGGAAATCTCTGCAGTGGGTCACTTGTGGTTCTGATGTTAACATTTGGGTTGGCCCAGGGCGATGGCCCAGAGAAGCTGTGGCTGCCCCATCCCTGGCAGTGCTCAAGGCCAGGGTGGACCCAGGGGCTTGGAGCAAGCTGCTCCAGTGGAAGGGGTCCCTGCCTGTGGCTGGAACTGGATGAGCTTTCAGGTCCTTTCCAACCCAAACCACTCTGGGGTTCTATTTGTAAAGACTCTGAAGCCTCCCGGCTTAGTGAAGAACTGTGCTTGAGCTATGGGAGCGGAGGAGTTATTTGAACTCCTGCTGTGTTAACATCTGTGCCCATCCTGCACTAGGACTGGACTTGCTAGGGTGCCTCGGTCACTTCAGTTCTTCAACTGTGCAGACCCAAACATTGCCAGTGTTGTTAATCCATGGGGCAAGAGGGTACCCATCCTCTAGGGTCTCAGTCCTCTCACTGGCCAAGCAATGCTATTTGCACAGCCTCTACTACAGCTGCTGGGAGGCTTAGGCATACAGAGGCAATAGCCCTTCTCCTTCCTCTGAACCTAGGGCTGCCACTGTCCTCCTCGGGAGTGTGTCAGAACAGAGTTGTGGCCCATGGGTCTCCATTGGGGATCTACTCCTCACTGACCCTACTTTATACAGGTGGGTTGGAGTAGGTTATCAATGGTCTTTACGATCTATGGCTTGCAGGGGAGTGTTGGACAATGAGTGTGGTGAGACTGTAGGGTACATGGTAGACAGGGCTGGACTGCATAGGACCATATATAGGGGACCAAAGGCTGTTGTGATGGGGCTGGCAGCTGCTTGGTATTGGATTCGTGTAGACTTGGGATCCTACCGCAATCCTTGCATAGTCTGTTCTTGCTTTGTGAAGACTGTGTGTGTAGGGAGGAGGAGGCTCCACCTCCAAACCCTGCTCACACCGGGTCCAGAAGGTTGGGAGTCCCATGTTGATTGGTGGTTTGAAATGTGGTGATGTGAGATGCTGAAACCCTCCTGCCTGTTGTTGGTTTGCACTCCGTTTATCCCCGTCGATGGCGTTACAAATCTCATCATCCCACTAAGTTGCCTGACCTTTTCCTTCTCCCTTGTTCCAGTCCTCCTGGGAGGAAGCTGCAAAGCCAATCCTTTGCCTTTTCTATCGTGCTGCTTCACTGATCCCTGTTTATTTCTCTTCTTCATTTGTTTGTTAATGTTTGCCTATTGCAGCTGCCTCTTAAATGAAGAAAGCTCCTTTAAGCCTTTAAATTCCTAATTGGGGGCAGAGTTGAGCTGCTACAAACTCTTGTTAGGGGGAGGAACTGGCTGGTGTCCCATCAGTAGTGCAAAACGTGACTTGAGAAGTTACGGAGAGAGACTTCCCTGGTATTCATGAGACGAGAGCCCTGGTTTTATGGTTTGACTTTAGGTGATGTGAGAATAGAGATGAGAATTCACCACTGGCTCTCGGGCTGCTTCTGCTCCCAGCTTACGAGGTTATAAACCAGAAAGCATTCCTTGAGCCTGGGAAAACGCTGGTGTCTGGGTTATTGCGGTCTGTGCTGGTTCAGCGGGGGGGAGGTGGTGGAAGGTGCCTGTTTGAAGAGCACCTTTGAAGAGCCTTCCATCAGGAAGCAGCTGCTGACCTGCAGGAGCAGGACAGCCGCCTCCTGGGGAGCTGCATTTAGTGTCAGACAGAGCAACGCATGGTGGGAAGTGGATGGAGAGGGCGGCAGTGGTGATGTTGAGCTGGGTTAGCAGCATGGACACCCCTTGGCCGCTCCAGATCCCTGTTTTAGGAGCTGATGCCTGTTTCTGGTTTTAATCATTGCTCCCATTGCATAACTGTAAATGTTTTCCTGTTTTGATGTCTATTAGAATCATAAAGTGCAGAGAAAGACCTGGTGCAGCAGCCTGCGCGCAAAGCACAAACCTACCTCCTGTGTTCACTTAGGCTCTATGTATTTATAGGTATAATTGCTCAAGCATTCTGGGCTCCTGTGTTCCCAGCAAGGTTTGCCAAGGAGAAACAAGGAGAGGTGGCAGACAGGGGAATGAGCTTGCGTTTAGGAAGGGAAAGGTCAAGAAATGACTGTAGAAAGGAGGCCAGAAGAGAAGAAACCACGGCGGGGCGAAGTAAAAGAAGGGAGTGGGAAGGCTGCCGTATGTTTTTAGGGAGCTGTTGCCAAACCCCACTGTCTGTATCTCTCTTGGCTCCCAACAAAGGTATCTTGTGTTATAAATGAGAAACAGCGACGCTGTCGTTGTGTTTGTCTTGGAAAAGCAGGCCAAGAAAGGTTTGGGACTGTACCTTGTGTCATGCACCCTGCTGTGGGTGATGACTTGTAGTAGCTCAGACCTTTTACCTCCAGCTTGGAAAGCAGCTTTATCTCCTGCTCTCCTGGGAATTTTGACCATCTTCTTCTATTCCTTGTATTTTCCCTCTCTTTGCACCGCTTTCTTCTTGTGTCTTACACCTTTAAACATTCTCACTGTAGTTTTGCAGCAAGAATTGAGTTTCTTGGCATCTGCATTAGAACCTCCTTGGAGCAGGACCAGGCAGCTGTTAATATTTGCTGCAGACAAGTCTGTGGTACTTGCTGCAGGAATCTCTGCAGCGTTTTCTGTTATTTCCTTTCATGACCAGACTTTGCACTGGAGAGGATACGGGATGCTCGCACCGTGGTGGTGGTGGTACCCTTGGGCAGAGGAAAGTGGTTTCTTAGCATCATTATAACTATGTCTGCAATAGGGACCACAGTCTCTGAGTGTGTCTGTAGAGGATCAACCCCGCTCTGGGGCTGCAGAACTCCTTTAGAGTTTGGGCTTGAAACTGGACTTACCTGAGCAGAGAGGCACTGAAGGTGGTGAGACCATGAAGACCACGTTAAGGATGAGACTTGGCGCCACAGGAGGAATATCCCACTGCTCTTTGGTTCCTAACCTGCAATATCCATGGCCTCATAACCTTGCTGAGGGAGATTTGTGGCTTGAGCATTTATTGGGAACCTGGTGTGTGGGTGATGACAGCTGCAGGGGATTATATTGGAGGGACTTGGGAATGTTAAACCAGCTTTGACTAAAATATGTGTGGCCAGAGCAAAGGCCCTTGTGTGTTCCTGCAGCCTCGATGCTCAGCATTTACCCTTTCTAGTGTTCCAAAAGAAGCTGTTCATTTAATTTCTTTCCTTTGAAGAGCCAAAACCAACAGTGTAAACCCAGACACATGGCAGGAAAGAAGTCTTTTTGAGGCCTTGCCCCCCTCTAGGAAAGACGTGATTGCTGACATTCTCCGTTGGGTTGCTGCTGTTGACCTAGCTAATCCCAAAGGAGAGCACAATTAGCAAGTGAACCTCAGGACATGTTAGACACATGTGTCCTACCAGTGGGGAAATGCAAGTGCTGTTTGGAAGAGAGCTGGGGAGAGGTTGCTCTTTACTGTGGCGGGCAGGCTGGCAGTGATAAGCTGTCAGGAGGCACGTGGAAGGTTTGCCTTCAAGTGGTCCCAAGGGCTTTGGTGTTTCCTGTCCTCATGTAACCTCGTATTGATCTTCCTGTGTGATCCCTCATGGAGCTGTTGGAACAAGTCCAGAGGAGGCCACGGGGATCATAACGGGGCTGGAGCATCTCCTGTATGGAGCCAGGCTGGGAAAGTTGGGGCTGTTGAGGCTGGGGAAGAGAAGGCTGCGTGGAGACCTCAGAGCAGCTTCCAGTATCTGAAGGGGGCCTATAGGGATGGTGGAGAGGGGCTCTTCATTAGGGACTGCAGTGACAGGACAAGGGGGAACGGGTTCAAACTGAAACAGGGGAGGTTTAGATTGGATCTAAGGAAGAAATTCTTTGCTGTGAGGGTGCTGAGGCACTGGAATGGGTTGGGCAGGGAGGTTGTGAGTGCTCCATCCCTGTTGGTGTTCAAAGCCAGGTTGGATGAAGCCTTGGGTGCCATGGTTTAGTGTGGGGTGTCTGTGTTTATGGCAGGGGGTTGGAACTGGATGATCTGAAGGTCCTTTCTAACCCTGAATATTGTATGATTCTGTGATCTTCTCCATGGATATTGCAGTCTTTACGAGTATCCTGCTGCACATTATTGGCTGCATCCCTGGAGCTGTGCAAGTGGAGCAGTGGAGGACAGGATGGATGAGCAGAACATCCTGGTCTGTACCAGCACCAGTGCAGCAGCAGGAAAAGGGCAGGGATTGTGCACCTGTGCTGGGCACTGGTGAGGCCGCACCTTGAATCCTGTGCTCAGCTCTGGGCCCCTCACTGCAAGAGAGACCTTGAGGGGCTGGAACAGGGCCTAAGAAGGGAATGGAGCTGGTGCAGGGCCTGTAGCCCAAGGGTGATGGGGAAGGGCTGAGGGACCTGGGGGGTTCAGATGGAGAAGAGAAGGCTCAGGGGGGGACCTGATGGCTCCCTCCAAGTGCCTGCCAGGAGGATGGAGCCAGGAGGGGCCGGGCTCTGCTCCCAAGGAACAAGGGATGGGACAAGAGGAGCCGGGCTCAAGCTGCCCCAGGGCAGGTTTAGCTGGAGCTGAGGAGCAATTCCTGCCCCACAGGGTGCTCAGGCATTGGAAGAGGCTGCCCAGGGCAGCTGTGTGTCTCTAGGGCTATTCTATAGCTGCTTATACTCAATATAGGAGTTGTTTGCTTTTTTCTGTTTTGGGAGCTTAAATGTGATAGGGAAAAGGAAACATAAATGACACATGACTATGGAATTGCAAACAGGAATAACTGGGCAGGAATAATTTCAGTAATTACTGGCCTTATGGAATGATGATAAGGCTGTTGTAATGCAAACCCCTTTCTGAGCCGTCTTGGAGGAAGGAAATGTGTAAGAGTCTTCTTCTCGTCCTGACATGTAACTGGGAGCATAGGCCTGTGTGTGCCTGAGCCAAATTCTGAGCCAAATTCTTAGGCTCCCAGTGAAATTAATTATATTAATCTTGCAAATCTGAAGGCAGAACTTGTGCCTGTGCTGAACTCAGGATTTCACTGTCACCAGGAGGCTCTTAGAACAAGTCCAGCCTTTCCAGCGCTCCTCACAGTGAGCAATGGTGTGGTCTTTAAGCTGTGGTGAGCAGCCTGATGCAGATGGTCTTGGAGAAGGCTGCTTTTATCCTAATGATTTTCTTTAAGCCTTTATTGTTTGCTGTTGCCTCACAGAATCCCAGCCTGGTTTGGTTTGGAAGGGACCTTACAGCTCCTCCAGCTCCAACCCTTGCCACAGGCAGGGACCCCTTCCACTAGGTTGCTCCAAGTCCCTGTGTCCAACCTGGCCTTGAGCACTGCCAGGGATGGGGCAGCCACAGCTTCTCTGGGCCATCCCCCTGGGCCAGCACCTCAGCACCCTCCCAGGGAACAGCTTCTGCCTAATCTAAACCTATGGGAAATGACACCATTGGCCTGCAGATGTTAGAAAGCTCTAATGCAAAGAAATAGATTAAAAGTACTTGAATATTCATCTGGGGTCATAGAATCACAGAATAGTTCGGGTTGGAAAGGACCTTAAGATCATCCAGTTCCAACCCCCCTGCCATAGGCAAGGACACCTCACACTAAACCATGGCACCCAAGGCTTCATCCAACCTGGCCTTGAACACTGCCAGGAATGGAGCACTCACAACCTCCCTGGCCAACCCATTCCAGTGCCTCAGCACCCTCACAGCAAAGAATTTCTTCCTTAGATCCAATCTAAACCTCCCCTGTTTCAGTTGGAACCCGTTCCCCCTTGTCCTGTCACTGCAGTCCCTAATGAAGAGCCCCTCCCCAGCATCCCTATAGGCCCCCTTCAGATACTGGAAGCTGCTCTGAGGTCTCCAGCCTGTCTCCATACAGGAGCTGCTCCAGCCCCTGCT
Organism: Agapornis roseicollis; assembly: GCA_002631895.1. Lineage (NCBI taxonomy): Eukaryota > Metazoa > Chordata > Aves > Psittaciformes > Psittacidae > Agapornis > Agapornis roseicollis. The sequence continues at coordinate 12,138 of NDXB01018147.1, forward strand.
CATCCTAGTGGCCTCCTCTGGACAGAATTCGCTTTTAGAGAATAAATATCTCTAAATCCCCTCTGATTTCGGAAAAGGAATCGCCATTGTCCAATCCTCCAACGAATGTCTGAATCCTACGGGATAAACTGGGAATAATTCAGCTGAACAAATAATGCTTTTCTGTAAAATGGAGCGCAATAACATGCAGAGGATTGGAAAAACACGTCGGTGACCAAGAAAAATACCCTTGCATCCATATTAATATTTCGTTTTCAGTTAGAAGAGAAACCATCAGTCTCTATTAAACTCCGTTTATGTTCTTTTTAATGCCTTGATACAGCAAACTTGACCATTTAGGAAAGGCTTTTCCATGCTTAAGTCACCTTTAGGGGAAATTGAGCACATGCTTAAAGAGCCGAGTTCACTCCAAAGCGCGTTGCTGATGCCGAGTTCCAACATCCCAAATTACTTGCTGGAAAATAGCTGAAATTTGGCATTAGGTTGAAATTTAGTTTTAGAGAACATTCAAGAGCAGGAGAAATATTTCCACTGTGTGCTTAAAATATGGAAGAATATTGGTTTATAGAGGTTTTATTGCATTGTCTGCAGCCTGAGAAAACCCAGAGCAGCGAAATCGCGACTGAGCGGCATTGGTGGAGCTTGCTGGCACTTGGATCCGTATAATTCCTCGTGTCAGTCTGAGCATAATATATAGAGTGCGCACAGTGTGAGTTTCAAAACAAGGGCCCTCGCAGCTCTAAATCATTGTTTGAAATAAGAAAAGACAATTAAACCAGCTTTCTTCCATCTCTCATACTGGTTGTCCCCGGGTGGGCAGCGGGGATTTAGTGGCTGAGGGTGTGCTATGGAGCTCTTGCTCCGTGCTCCTTGCCCAAGATTAAAGTATCCCAGTTTCCCAAGTGGGTTTTACCCACTGAAAGAGAAACAACTTCTCTCTAATAGGGATGTGTTTACAGGAACCCTGTGTGGGCTCTAATTCGGGCTGTCAGAAGATACGAAGCGTCAATGGTGGCGACCAAGTTGGGAGCAGCGAGGGCCTGGAGGTGCTCTGCTTGCAAGTTGGAATCGTGCAGAGCTGAGAAGCTTCAGGGCGAGGGAAAGAGAAGTTTGGGTATCTGGGACGTGTTTAGGGCCTGGGATTGATGGTTTTCCTTGTGCCGAGCTCCCTAGGTCTGCTTGCAGGAGCCCGCTGGCAGCGTTGGGGAGCAGAGGCAGATCCTTGGGATGCTGGCGGTGGATGGGTCTCCTCCTGCCTGAAATTCCCTCTTGAGTTTTCCTCTGTGCTGCCGAGATGTGTGTGGAGGGGAAGTTCAAACCCATTGATTCCCATCTGGTTCAGCGGCAGGAGACTGGGAGCGGGGAGTCTGGCTGCTGACAGGGATCATCATGAGATCCGGGGTCACCGGTCCTGCTCCTGCCATTCCAAGGGGCTCACTGGGAGGATTCTATCAAGGCAGCACGCTGGATCATCCCGGGGGATGGCCCCATATGGTGCACACTGCTCTTAAGCAGCGAGTTTGGTTTTTGGAGCAGTGTCAGGGCTTAATGTTGCTTCTGCCTTTGACCCGGGGTGATGGAGGAGAATCGTTCTGCAGGGGAAATAGATAAAGTCAGGGCTGTTCCCCATCACTCTGGATCAAGTGGGGCACAGGATCAAGCCCAGAGCATGTGCACACAGGCAGTTCCCAGCGCTGTGTGCGCTGGGAGAAAGCATCTCTGCAGACTGCACTGAAGGGAGCATCTTTATGTATTTATGGTGCCACACACAGACCAGCACAGAGCCTTTTCCAGGCACTGCTGAGGGCTTGGTTTTCTGCAGCTGTCTTAAAAAAACCCTGTAGCTGTCTCTTAATCTTTGTCAATGGAAATGTACAAGCTGAGATCCAGAGTTTATGATGCCAACACCAAATGCCGGGGTGTTGCTCACTGTTCCCCTAGTCTCTGCTGCCCTTAGCTATAATAATAACATGACAAGGACATGGAGCTGTTGAAATAAGTCCAGAGGAGGCCATGAAGATCATAACGGGGCTGGAGCACCTCACAGGTTGAGAACACTGGGGCTGTTCAGCCTGGAGAAGAGAAGCTGTGTGGAGACCTCAGAGCAGCTTTCAGTGTCTGAAGGGGGGCTATAGGGATGCTGGGAGAGGGACTCTTCATCAGGAGCTGCAGTGAAAGGACAGGGGGTGATGGATTCAAAGTGAAGCAGTGGAAGTTGAGGTTAGATAGAAGGCAGAAGTTCTTCCCTGTGAGGTATGCAGCTGGATTCCACGGTCAGTCCACATGGATCTGAAATCCTTTTAAGTTCTTAGATTCTGTTTTAATTGGTGGAAGTATCTGCAATGGGTTACTCGTGGTTCTGTTGTTAAATGTTTGTTTTGGCCCAGGGGGATGGCCCAGAGAAGCTGTGGCTGCCCCATCCCTGGCAGTGCTCAAGGCCAGGTTGGACCCAGGGGCTTGGAGCAAGCTGCTCCAGTGGAAGGGGTCCCTGCCATGGCAGGGGTTGGGGCTGGATCAGCTTTAAGGGCCCTCCCAACCCAGAGCAGTTGGGGGTTCTGTGATCTTTCTCATGGAGCGGTGGGCAGCTTGGGCAGGTGGACTCACCTGAAGGGGGCCTATAGGGATGGTGGGGAGGGGCTCTTCATCAGGGACTGCAGTGACAGGACAAGGGGGAACGGGTTCCAACTGAAACAGGGGAGGTTTAGATTGGATCTAAGGAAGAAATTCTTTGCTGTGAGGGTGCTGAGGCACTGGAATGGGTTGGGCAGGGAGGTTGTGAGTGCTCCATCCCTGTTGGTGTTCAAGGCCAGGTTGGATGAAGCCTTGGGTGCCATGGTTTAGTGTGAGGTGTCCCTGCTTATGGCAGGGGGGTTGGAAGTGGATGATGTTAAGGTCCTTTCCAACCCTACTACTCTATGATTCTATGACTTTCTTCCTAAAGACTTCAGGAGGGATTTGCACAGCCAGAGTTTATCCACAAAGCTCCCAGTTACAAACCAAAAGACTAAAAGAGACCGGAGGTAGTGGTAGGTTAAAGGGATGGCTCAAAGCGGGGGGACACAACCATTGCAGGGGCAGGAGCTTCACTCTGCTGCCTGTCTGACTTTGCCACCCTCAGCTTGTTGTTTTTTGTCATGGTTGCAACCAGACTTAGGCAGAATGAACTCAATGAGCGGTGTGAGCGCACTCATTTGTGTGTGCTGGGGAAGGTGCTTTCCTGCTCTGCAGCTTGTGCTGTCTGCAGGGCTCTGGAGCTGGAGCTCGCTCGCACGTGAAGCAGCTTCTGGGAAGGCAGCGGTGCGGAGCTGCGTCCAACTCCCACATCAGATTGCAATAAACTTTTATTCCTTCTCCTATTTCTCACTTCTGAAGTTGGGAACAAACCCAACTTCGTATGAATTATGTTCCTAAAGGAGACTTAACTTCCTACTTCGCTATTTATAGACGGCTGTTTCTGCATGCATATGGGTTGCAGCTTTACTTTCTCATCTTCAGTAGCTTCTGTTTGATCTCATGGGTGCTCCTTGTGCATCTTCAGGGAACGCTGCTGAGTAATTTATCTGTTCAGGACTCTGAACAGAAGTGTGAAATGATTGCCGGAGTACCTTGCACTCGCATGTGTGTGCTGCTTCAGAAGGTCAGCGCTGGGTCTATGGGGAGGACTGATGCTACCTGGTTTTGTTGTTCAAAGGATGTTAAAACCCAGTAAACTGACCATGGAAGGGTGGGAATAGTCCCAGTCATAGTGAAGCTGACTGGGGTTGTTGATTTTGGACCTTAAGGAATGTTTCTCTGTGCTATTTGAGACCTCTGTAGGAAAATCCCTGTTATCATCAGTGCATTTCACCCTTGTGTCCATTGGCAGAGGTAGGCATTTTGTCAGTCCTTGGTTTTCCAGCTCATCAAAAGAAAACCCAGGCAAATTTGGGTTGCATGTCTGCAGCTGTAGCAACGTATTCTGAGTGCCCTCACTGACAAATGCCAGGTCAGAAGAGCAGCAGAATCATTCAGGGCTTATCTTGGTGCACAGAAGATGCCATGGGGAGAGAACATCATATTTGGTCGTGTTTGTTTTGGGTAACTCGTGTCCTGCTTGTGAAGAATTGAATGGTGCTTTGGTATTTGTACACAAGGAGGGGTCAGGCTGTCCAGAAGGAAGCTCTTCTGCAGTGAATGAAGCTCTAGCCCTTACTTCTCTGGAATTTGCCCTTTGCAGCTTGGGTCGCAGAGTAAATCCGTTGTGCTCTTGCCATAGAGTGAGCGTCTTTGGACCACACTTGGGGTGGGATGAACTCAGACCTGACGTTGCAGAAGAAATAAGCTCTCCCTTGGGCCAGGGGAAGGAGTTGGCCTTGTTGGCCATCTCGAAGAAGTGTGGAACATCTTGGATCCCGTCCTAGAGCGCAGCGACGTGTCCAGCCAGAGGGTCGACCCTGCAGTTCCCCATTAGCGTGCTCGAGAAGGTTTGTGAAATGCTTCCCTAGCCACCAGTGCTATTATCACCTCTCAGGCATTACAGCTTCATGCTTCTTGGTTTCACCCAAACTGAACTCTTGCAGGAGGGATTGGTTTGCTTCCAGTGTTCGGGGAGGTCTCCTGATGATTGCCACGTCAGTGCAGGGATGGCTTTATGGTTAAAAGCTTCTGTGGGTTGTTATGATGTCTTTTAAAGACAATAGATACTTCAGTCAGCAGTTGTGGCATCAGCTTCCAGGGTGTATTTGGAAAGTGGTCTTTCCTTTGTTAAAACACCATCAGAACCTGTTCTTGGGAGCACTGACAGGCACAGAGCAAGGAACCCATATCTCTGATGCTACCTTGCACAGACCTGGGTGTTCAGATGGCCACTGTGTGTGCACAAATCGGTATAAAATCACCCCAACTGTGATACCTTTTTCTTGGCAGAAGCCTTATCTATATCTCATTGGCAAGGGGAAAATACTCACCCTGGCGTATCTTGCTTCGGATTTCTATGTTTAGGGGAAGATGCTGTGTTGGACAGTCACCCAGTGAAAAAGCTTAGATAAGGCACCTGAGGGTTGTGGAAGTTGTCTGTAGACTCAAAGACTAGTTTGGGTTGGAAGAGACCTTCAAAAGTCACCTACTCCAAGCTCCCTGCAATGAGCAGGGACACCTTCAACTATGCCCAGAACCAAGGACACAATAACTTCTTGTGTAGATCAGAAGTGACCTTCAGAGGCTAGGTTTCTTTCATTAAGAGGCATTATTAGTGTGGTGCAGTAGGTTATTACTGCTTTTCTTCTGTGTGTCTGGGATGAACACTGTGCTTGGAAGCAGCAGATGGACTGTAACTCAAAGGGAGCTGTGCTAGTTTGTTCACCATCAGTGATGTATGGGTTTCACATGGCCTTCAGGCTGCTGGCAGTAGGAGGTGATGATGCTCTGCCTTCATTAACATGGCTTATGTTCCCAGAGATGGGAGCTGTGCTTTGCTGAGGAGCCCCTGCGGGTGGAGACATGGGGATCTTTGGGGGGGTTGAAGTGTGTCCTAAAGTGCTTCTCTGTGAGCTCTTTTGCTTCTGTAATTGCCCCATTGCTCCTTCACAGATAAGAGTGCACTTCTGAGAAGGGGGAGAGAAAGTTGGATGGTTTGACCTCAAATTGAAACGTTTTGCAGAGCCCAATGAAACAAACCCATGCTCATTATGTAAACCCCTGTCCCGGGCCTTCAAACGACTTCTGAAATGCCAGCTTTGCTCGAGAGCCATGCCTAATCACCCCTTGGAAGAAGCAGGGAGCAGCGGGTGTTGAAAGGCGATGGTCGGAGCTTGGCGAGGGAACCCAGCCACCACAAGCGCTGAAATGTGCACGGAACACGAGGAGGGCTTTGATCAAAACACAGCCCAAATTCCCACAGCTTGGGACTCGACCAAGAGTGCTAAGCTAGCAACAGGGAAAGAAGGGTTTGGAGCGACTTCAGAGGTTACGACAGCAGCGTCGCAGCCTCTAATCTCAATAGAAAACCGGCTCGATGGGAATTAACAGCATAGCAATCTACTCCATGTCAGGACAATCCCTTCCCTCTCCTCCTGAGAACCTCTGGGCTCTTTGGGTCCTCTAGTTTCTTCCCAACTGCGTCATGCGTTGAACGCAGAAGAAGAGGTTGAGATGCGGCCAGGAGAATGTGGAAAGGCTTTTGGCCTGGGCTGTCTGCATGGAGGATCATGGCACGCTCCTCGTGTTCTCCATGAAGGACAGTGTGGAGACAGAGCTGCAGGACTCGAAAGAAATGGCCTTTAGGTGTTCTGCACTTGTTTGAAGCAGGCTTGGGACATGAGTCAAGGTTTGTGATTTGGTGAGAGCTGACAAAGCAAGTAATATGTGCAGTAGTATACTGAGCCGCACCAGAGGTTGATGGGCAGGTGTGGGTATATAAGTGTGGTGATCCAGTCTTGGTTGTAATTTGTCAGGCTTTTCAGTTCAGAGTGGCTTTTTGAGGAGTGATGCCCCTCGCTCCAATGGGGTGATCAGCAGCAGGATTCCCGAGCTGTCACCAAGTCTTTGTGGGCTCTTGGTCCCTCTGATCTGCTGTTACCTTCACAGATGATATTAAATCATGGAATGGTTATCAGGGCTGTGAGTAGGACTGGCAGCAGGAGAGCGTTAGAAAAATAAGGATGGCTACAGAAATACCAATCTTATGTGTGAGGCTGGGCCAGGGCGCATGAAGACCAACTTCTGGTAACACATAGGTTACACAGGATCATGGAATGGTTTTGGTTGGAAGGGACCTTAAAGCTCCTCCAGCTCCAACCCCTGCCATGGCAGGGACCCCTTCCACTGGAGCAGCTTGCTCCAAGCCCCTGTGTCCAACCTGGCCTTGAGCACTGCCAGGGATGGGGCAGCCACAGCTTCTCTGGGCCATCACCCTGGGCCAGCGCCTCAGCACCCTCCCAGGGAACAGCTTCTGCCTCAGAGCTCAGCTCAGGCTCCCCTCTTTGGGCAGGTTCAAGCCATTGCCCTTGGCCTGGACCTACAGGTCCTTGGCCCAAGCCCCTCTCTCTCCAGGTTCCCTGCAGGACCTTTAGGCCCTAGAGCTGCTCTCAGGTCTCCACAGGGTTGCTCCATCCTGTCTCTCCCAGCCTGTTTGTGCTTGGGATTTCCCTGACCCAGGAAATACTTGGTTTGAGCAGGTGGTAGGATTTTTTCTCCCCTTCAATGTTTTAGTATTTTTGGGGGTGTGAAAAGCCCTGCTGAGAATGGACCTTCAAATTTCTGACACAGGCATCCAGCTGTTTTTAGACTCTAAACCATTAATGCTTCATTTAGATGGACTTGGGTATAGCGGTCCTGCTGTGCCCACTGAGTCGAGAGAAGCATATACTGTGCAGTCACTAAACTATCCACGTGAGCTTTCTGAGCAGCTGCAGAGAGGAACATTTAATGAACAGTGAAGCAATTATCTTGACAACTAAGTCCAACTCAGAACAATAACAACGCTCCCAGTTGCTGTGTGGTAGCCAGATGGTAACGCAGCCTGCTATTAAGGGCTTGGCTTGCCACTCTTGAGGTTACTGGAAGGTAATCAGTATGTTTTTCCCATTTGGAGGTTGGGATGTTGGTGTTCTGGGAATTAGGCCCACAGGGATGTCCAGTAGATGTTTCATTGTGAATGGAAGGCTGCTTTTTTTCATTCGTGCTAGGAAATATTTCTTGCTGTTGCCAAATACCAAGATGCAAATAGAAATATATGTGCTCTGGGGTCTGTTTGGCAACAAATGGGAAGCTAAACCAGGCAGGAAGCTTTCCAGAGCTTAATGTAGACACTCATGGTCTGGTAGAACATGCTGTGCTGGTAACCTCATTGCTGTCTTCCAGTGCTGCTGCTGGTTTTGGTCACCTCCCCCTGTGCACCAGCTAACCAGGCTGATAGATGTTGACAGTAGTGATCTGTGCTGGGGTTTGATAGGTGGGTCTGATGTGCCAAGGCTCTGCGTGGTCCAAAACCAGAAGTAATGAGTTGCCGATGGTGAATGAGGTCTTGTCATAGAATCCCAGCGTGGTTTGGGTTGGAAGGGACCTTAAAGCTCAACCAATTCCAAACCCCTGCCCCGGGCAGGGACCCCTTCCACTGGAGCAGCTTGCTCCAAGCCCCTGGGTCCAACCTGGCCTTGAGCACTGCCAGGGATGGGGCAGCCACAGCTTCTCTGGACAGCCTCCAAATACAGAGAGGAGGGGTTTTATGTAACCCAGATATCTAAGAACCTGTCTCTAGGCCTCTGAAGACCTGTGGATGCTTTAGTAGTTTAATTTGTGTCTTCCTAAGTTACCATCGAAGTGCTTGCTCTCTGCCTGGCGCAGTTTGTGGCGTAGTGAGGGTAGGACACAAGTGAGGGCAAGAAGCAGCCTGAGGAAATGCTAAGCTTCACAACCATGGAAGGAGAAGGTTCCTCCCATCCGGTTCAGAAGCTTTTTCTATGTCTGGTATAAAGCATAGAACAGTTTGGGTTGGAAGGATGTTCAGAGGTCACCTAGATTCCAGGAATGTCTTGGAATGCTGTCTTAGGATTCCCAGGCACTGGAGGCATCCCTCTGAAATCCTGAAGGTCAGGCTAAAATGAAAACACAGTCACTTGTTCTTGAGCACGCATCCTGAAGAGCCATGGTGGTCAGATGGCCCTGGTGGAACCCTTTGCCTGTGGGTCACAGTACAGAACCTGCTTTGTTTCCATGGCACCCCTTGGTTTCAGCCCTAGGGCCAAGTGGCACAGGTATCCCGGGAAGGTTTGTTGTAGAGATGAAAGAAGCCCTTTGCAGAGAGGGGAGCTCCCACCACAGAGTCCATGCTTAATATGGACTTTTTCATGCTCTTCCTAGAGGTTTTATTTCTGGCTCTTGAGGTTGCAGCTACCGATGTTGGTGTAGAGCAGGGAATGAGGATGCTTAGCAGGAAACTATGATGTGGCCTTCAGCAAAACTGCTCTCCCTCCTTGGCTGGTTGTGGTGCAGACCTCAGAGGGAGAGCTCATTCCTCCCTGTGGCTGAAGGAGAGAATTTGCAGAGTAAGGGTTTTCCTGTGCAGAGGGTTGAACGCTGGTGTGTGCTGAAGGGGTTGGTGTGTGGTAGCTGCCTCAAGTGGACACGGCTCAGGGGCCCTTCTGCACCTCCAATCTGCTGGGCTTTTTCTTTCTAGTGAACCATGGTAAGTAACTGTATTTGGTTTAGCACATGGCACGTGTGCTGCTAACATTTAGCACATGATCCCAGTGCTTCCATGAGACAACTGCAAAATGCTTGACCAAAAATGTGATGTTCAGTTGTGTGGGGCTTTTGCAAGTTTAGGAATGTATCATAGAATCATAGAACACCAGGTTGTGAGGGACCTTGAGGATCGTCTGGTCCAACCTTTCTAGGCAAAGCATGACCTAGACTTGATGTCCCAGCACATCTGCTCCGCTTCTTTCAACACCTCTTCAGGTGTGAGGGTGCCTTCAGCATCCTCTTGCTGCCTCCTCTCTCAGGCTTTGGAAGTACAACTGTGTTGTCCTGTATGTGATGGAATTGGGGTCCTGTGTATGTGTGAACCCCACCAGCAAGCAGAGGTGATGTGGCAATGCTTTTCAAGGCAGTGGTTGAGGTATTGGAATAAGTCACTGATTCTTGTTCAGTATCTTGGAAGAGTACCAAGAGTTAAAAACCCTGATCTGCCTGTGGGGTCTGTTTCTGATGAATATCTGAGTTATTTTAAGGGGTCAAGTTCTTGATTTATTAGTTGTATGTCACTAATATCAGCAATTGCAGATCAGAAGGCTGATCTGGAAGGTGATGCTTGTGTCTTATGACTTCTTTTTAGTTGGAATTTTGTAGGCTTTTTTTAAGACCCTCTTAGCATGTGGTCATCTTATCTCTCTCTTAAGCCACCCTTAGAAAACCCCAACCCAAACCCCAACATTCCCAACACTCCAAAAAGCTTCATTTGAAATACATTCCTGCACTGGTGTAGTTAGAAATTGCGCTCTGCTCCATTTCCAGACACTTGTTTTAGTGCAGAACCAGTGTTAGACGGAGGCCGGAATTCCTGAGTTTGTCTAACAGGTTTTCTTCTGCTTTTTCCTTGGGTTTTATCTATTTATTTATTAATTTTAGGTGATAACTTCTGCGTTTGCTGCCACTTCTGACTAAAACTGGTGGTGGAAAAATAATCTCCTCGCCATCGTAATAGGAGGAGGAGTAATACAGGAGAATGTAGAAATCAAATTGAATACTAGCGTTGAAGACCATCGAGGATACGAAGAGGAGTGAGTTTCTCTGAAGATATGGGAAGTTGCATTTTGGTTGGAAACCTTGGGAAGAAGCAATTGGGAAGTGTTGTTTATCTGAAGTGCTGACTGAATGTGAACTTCAGGCCAGGTCGCTGGATGCTGTGTGGTAGCTCCCGAAGATCGCATGGGGGGATTAGTAGTGGGATTGAGTTGGAGGCTTTGCTTTAGCCTGGTTTTGGTGGGGTCTTTGTATCATGCAGATATGTGGGAATGTGAATGTGGTTGGTGATGTGTGAGCTGTCTTCTCAACACATGACTGGGAAGAATCACCCAGGCTTAACATGAAGCAGAGGTGTGTGCTTTGGTGATGCCTCCTAAACTGGAGATGGAGAAAGAAAGAAGATGAGCAGGGGAAGGAAAAGCTGATTCTTTATTCACCTTCTTTAAACTGTGAGCAGTTTTTCACAGATCATTGATCAGATGCAGTTATATTTTATGGTTATTCATTTCCTTAATGATAGATGCAGACTTGTCGGGTTCCCATAGTCCCATTGATCTGGAATGTCTTGAGGATGAATAAGATCTTTACGTGTGCTTCCTTGTGTTGGGCTTAGTTTTGGCATTGTTACTGCTGCCTCTTCTTGATAACAGTATAGGATTGCCTGGTTCCCATTCAGCTCATTTCCCCCTTATTAAATGGTGTACTGTGATGGCTTAATATTTCATTGCAATGAAGAATCAGAAAGCTCATCCTCATGCAGAGGAATGTGGGGTGGATTTTAAGCCCTTTTGGTCATGCATGGCTCTTAAATGTCTTGCTTCTTATTGCTTTTCATCAGTGAATCTGTTTACAGCCAGGCATTGTCCTCCCAGCAGCTCTGAAGAACATGGCAGATAAGCTGATACGAGTTGTTAAAGGACACAGTGGGCTGGTTTTACAGATACACTAAGGAAAGGATGGAAGTTACCAAGAGAAATGCTTTTGGAGTCCTTTTGGAGACACCTCTGGATATGTAGGGTATCTGGGTAGGACGGAGTCAAAAAAAGACCTTTGATGTGCAATCACTTCCAACAGACCTCCGGATGTCCTAAAAGAATGAGTCTTGTTATGTCAGAATCCATATGGGAGCAGAGGGACCTATTTTTTTCCTCTGTTAAATTAAAGCAGAGGAGAACACTTCTGCTTGGAGTGTTACCTTCTATCATGGAATCACAGAATAAAATGCTTAATCTTGTGACCTGTCCTTTCCAGATACTGCATCTTCCAGGACACAGAATAGCAGAGTTCAGGCAGAAACTGCAAGCAAGCAATGTATAAGCTTGACCGGGCATCCTCATGGCGAGTGTTGATGTTACTTGACCTGCAATGCATCACTTTGTGCAATAGTGTTTGCCTTTGAGTTTTATGGGTTTATACAGAGGTTGTCCTAATATTGCTGGAGGTATTAATGGTTTTGTTGTACGAAGATGTGACAGTTTGAATCTTCATCAGGGTTAGGGGTAGGAAACAGGATTTGCATACAAGGCTTGAGAAGCTTGGTGTCATTGATTTGTGACAGAAGAGGATTGCGACCTCTGCTTCTCTGGATGTTTGTTAGGGAACACTGATAGGAGCTACTGTTTTAATATAAGCAGCTAAGATTTGCTAAGATAGAATCCCAGTCTGATTGGGTTGGAAGGGACCTTAAAGCTGATCCCAGCCCCTGCCATGGGCAGGGACACCTTTCACTGGAGCACCTTGCTCCAAGCCCCATCCAACCTGGTCTTTAACACTGCCAGGCATGGAGCGTACAGATGCAGTGGCAAAGGTCAAAGCTAGGCAGAGGCATGGAGGTAGTGAGCTGCTGGAACAATCCATTGGGATTTGTGGTGGACATGCCATCATCCCTGGCAAACCTTTCCAATCAGAACACCTTGTTTTTCCTAACAGCTTTGTGTTCCAGGTTAACCACAACTACTGACCTCATAGCAGGTATTGGTTAGTGGTCGACTTCTTGTCTGCACTTCTTCGTGATATCAGCCTACCTGACTATTGTGATCTCTTAAAGCTTTATGGCTATAGGAATAATAGATTCCTGCTTCATGTTTTTCTTCTTGTGGCAAGGGCTAAATGAAAGAAGCAAAAGGAGAGTTTAAAGTTGAGCCCAGCTCCAGCAGGCAAAGGTTTTGGTGTTCTGATGGTGACTCTGATAGCTCTTGTTGGGTGGCCTTGGGCAAGTTAGTCATGCACATGGTCCTCAGTTTGCCAGTTTGTCTGATCCGGATAACTTCACTCACCTCATAGGGATGGCGTGTTTTTAACGTGCTGTTAATGTAAACATGGAATAATTACAAGCTTTTATGGCTATTCTGTTTATGACAGAGGAGAATGGGTGTATTTGGAATAGATGCCCATTTTCCAGACCTACTGCATTTAATTCCTGGGAGGTGTTTTGACTCTTCACAAGAGGATTTTTCCTGACTTGGAGCCACCACTGTGGTCCTCTGTCCCGCCAAGTTCAGTGTTCTCCTGGGTGGAATAAAATGTGTTTATGGATTTTGATGAAACTTGGGAATTCTTGGATTGTTACATTTGCTGGGTTACGGGAAAATGGATCGAGTGCTGACTCATGGGGGAGAACTGACCTTGGGGGGAAAGGGCAGCACTCTTCATACCACGTGTGGGTTACTGGCAAAGTATTCTTTGGTTGTCTTTGGCATATATTTATTCTTGCCACATTATTGCTGTTGCCTGGCCTCAGGTGGTGCCATTAAGGATGAGACATGGCCTTGGTGCCCCTCTCTGAGTTGGCACTCTCTGTTAGTGTGCATCAAAAGGAGCATGACCAGCAGGTCCAAGGAGGTGATTCTGCCCCTTTGTTCTGCTCTCATGGGACCCCCCCTTGCAGCCCTGTGTGCAGTTCTGGTGTCCTTAACATCAGAAGGACTGGAACTGTTGGAGCAAGTGCAGAGGAGGCCACGAGGATGAGCAGGGACTGGAGCAGCTCCTGTATGGAGCCAGGCTGGGAAAGTTGGGGCTGTTCAGGCTGGGGAAGAGAAGGCTGCGTGGAGACCTCAGAGCAGCTTCCAGTGTCTGAAGGGGGCCTATAGGGATGGTGGGGAGGGGCTCTTCATTAGGGACTGCAGTGACAGGACAAGGGGGAACGGGTTCAAACTGAAACAAGGGAAGCTCAGGTTAGAGATAAGGAAGAAATTCTTCCCTGGACACTTTGATTGTGCTCTGCTTCCATCTCTCATGGTGGCAGCTCCTTCAGCTTTCACTGCTGTCTTGGATCCCAGGCAGATTCTTCACCTTTCTATCCCCTCTAAACCTCTCAGTCCTCCCTGACCATCCTTCAGTGTCTCAGTTGTGGATTTCATTTCCCTTAAAATTCCCTTGAAGTTTGTTGGCTTCAGTGGTGCAAACACCTCAATTTATTGTCGTTGGCAGGTTTCTGTGCTGTTTTATTTCGCTCTTCAGGGATGTTTCTTGCCTGCCTGGTCTCTCTCTTCTCTGCTTTGTTGTTCTTTCCTCCTTTTTTAACGTTTGTTCCCTTCATTTCCTAAAGGACTGCAGATACAATCAGTGGAAAATAATTGCCAAGATATTCTTCAGTCTTCTGCTCTCTCCAAATATGAAGGTACTTGATCAATCCATTCACTTAACCCCCCCTCTGATAACAACGTGAACCTAATTTCTAGTCTACCTTTGGCTTTCTTTGGAGTACTCGGATTGATTTTGTGGCACTAAACTGCAAGCTCGAGTTCCTTGCCTTGAGTACTTACAGTTCACTAACCTTGAAGAAATCATGTTAGAATCATAGAATGGATGGGGTTGGAAGGGCCCTTAAAGCTGATCCAGCTCCAACCCCTGCCATGGGCAGGGACCCCTTCCACTGGAGCAGCTTGCTCCAAGCCCCTGTGTCCAACCTGGCCTTGAACACTCCATGTTTTCCAGTCTGGTCATCTGCTGGGGTATGAAACCAGAGCAGTTTTTCCACCCATCTGCTTGAATGTGGCCACCAGAACTAAATTCAGTGTATTAGAAATCATGACCTGTCCTTGTACATCTAAACTGTACCGGCTCCTCAATGAAACATGGCTTGCTGTTCTGCCGGCTGCTTCACTGCGTCGAAGTGCAAGAGGAGAAGTGCTTTGCATGTCTGTGGGATGATCTCCCGTAGCAGTGCAGAATAAGATCTATTGAGCAATTTGCTTTCCAGTTCTGCATTTCCCCAGGAAAAAAAGGAACAATCCATCCTTAATGTGCTTTTAAAAGAAATCACTGATAAACTCAACCAGCCCTTGATTTCTTCATCTGTCCTCTTCCTTCCCATATCATCCCTCTGCCCATCCTAACACCAGATCTTTCTTTGTCAGCCGGAGCTATTCTCTTGATTCCATTTCTCATGTTCCCTCTTCCTTTTCTTCTTTATTGCCTCCTTAAGTTCCGTCTGAGCCAGGTTGCCTTTCAGCTGGCGTGGCCGCCCATCTCAGCTGTGGGATTGTGGCTTTTGGAGCATCCAGTTAAAATGGTCTTCAACAATTTGCAATTAGTCTTCATGTTTTTCTGATTACGTTCTTTCTCCCAACTGATTTGGCTCATAATTGATTTCAGCTTGATGAAACTGGCCCTTCTAAAAGTGTATGTGTCTGTATGTGTGTATGCATACGTGTGTGTACTACTGGTAGTGCTCTTTCAGTCCTAGTTGAGTTGGTTTTAGTGTGCGTATAGAGTTGTGATCAAGTCATGGTGACTTCCCTCAATCCCCAAATGTGGGGTGAAACATGGAGATGGGTTAAAAACTCTTTCCAAATGGGCACTGGCACAGGGGATACTGATTTAGGGGTTTATTGTTTAGCAGATGGTGCTTCTGTAGCAAAGGGGCATCATCTCCAGCCTTTTTTGTGTCTGAACAGCCTCAGCTCCTGCTGGACTTACCTTGTGCTGTGTTACATCCCAAAGGTTAGTGCCCTGTTTGGCTTGAGAGTGATTTAAAAAGCGAAATGCTGCCTTCCTGCTGGCTTTGGATGTGGTGTGTTCCACTTCAGCATGAGTTTCCAGGGGAGATAGGAGAAGACTTAAACAGGGGAGGCTTAGATTGGATATAAGGAGGAATTTCTTTACTGTAAGGGTGCTGAGGCACTGGAATGGGTTGTCCAAGGAAGTTGTGAATGCTCCATCCCTGGCAGTGTTCAAGGCCAGGTTGGACAGAGCCTTGGGTGCCACGGTTTAGTGTGAGGTGTCCCTGGTTATGGCAGGGGGGTTGGAACTGGATGATGTTAAGGTCCTTTCCAACCCCAAGTATTCTAAGAGAGCATTGCCTTGTGTGTGCTCTGCAAAGCTTGTGGAGCCCATAGTGGGAAGCTGGAAATTCCACATGAATGAACTGGAGCAGTGGAGGACAGCTTAAGGTACAGTGGAAGATGAAGGCAGTGTAACTGTAGGCTGGTCCAAGTCCAGTTAGGATCGCTTGGAGATCTTTCCTGTAACCTTCACATCCACATGACCCCAAAATGGGTAACAGTTGTGGTGGAGAGGGCTGCAAGGATGGAACTGGGGCAGGGAAACCATATGGGAGGACCTGCATGTAAGAGCCACCCATTGGAGAAGAACCTGAACCTCTCTTCCACCAGCACAGCCCTAGTGAGATGTCCTGCACCAGGCCAGTATCTCTCCAGAGATGTGCACTACACATACGTTCAGATTAGGTATAAAGAAGCTCTTTGCTGTGAGGGTGCTGAGGCGCTGGCCCAGGGGGATGGCCCAGAGAAGCTGTGGCTGCCCCATCCCTGGCAGTGCTCAAGGCCAGGTTGGACCCAAGGGGCTTGGAGCAAGCTGCTCCAGTGGAAGGGGTCCCTGCCTGTGGCAGGGGTTGGGGCTGGAGGAGCTTTAAGGTCCCTTCCAACCCAAATGAGTCCATGATTCTATGAACTCTTGGCTGGATGAATCCTGCAGCGTCAGGGATGCATTTGGAAGCTCGGATGGGAGGGACTGTCCCAGATTAGCCCCCAGCTGACCTTTTCCTTGAGTTGGATGGAAATGATCAGCGCTGTGAATGTAAATGATCAGCAGTTGGGCTCCATCTGCAGCTGGTTAATTACCCGTTCACACAATATGTTGTTAGGGGTCATCTGGTTCCAGTTTCACCATAAACAGAAGTAAATGTTGAGAACATACTTTTCTACATCCAGTTTCACTTGTTGTGGATACTTGAAATACTTTGCAACCCACATCTTTGGGTTTTCGAGGAGGGCTTTTGGCCAGAGAACCCAGCGACCAGTTGAGATTCGGGAGTTTTTCACTTTAAAAAGTGCCCTGGAGGTTGCATTGCAGGGGCTTTTCCTTATGCAGAACATAAAAGTGCTGGTTTTTAAAGAATCGTAACCATCTTTTTCATTAGAATCAGCTGGAGTCCCAATAAACAATCGGCTCCGACGCTTTCCCAAAGGTTGCTGCGATGCCGCTTCTATTTTTAATTATTTTTTGGGGAAAAAAAAGTGGTTTTCCTGAAACATTTCTTGGTTTAGAAGTTAAAGAAGTGACCAAGGAAGTCATTAGAAATGGCCACGTACAGAGCTCTTTACTGTAACCTAATTAAAAGCTGTACGTGCGAGTGTAAGACTGCTTCTGTAGCAGCGTCCGATGATACCTGCCATTTGGCCTATGGTGAGAGCTTCTTATTTCATTACCAACTCTTCTTAAAGACTCTTCCAGCCTGTTTGTACATTTGGTTTGTATCAGTTGCGAGCTGTGCATATAGAGAGAGATGCTGAAAACGCTGTAATGTAGCAATGAGGCACAGCAGTGCTGGTCCCTAGGCACTGGGGCAGGGTTTCCAGCCCACAGCAGGCTTCGGTATTGTCATTTTTAGACCTTATTCAGACTTGATTGCTTTTTTTTGGTACCTGGTACAGGATTTATTTGCTGATATCAGAAATAAACCCAACAACCCACAGCTAAAGAGCAACAAACCCAAGCTTTGCATCAAATGTGGTTGTATTGTCCCCCGTGTCCCCATGGCAGGGGATGGAGCTAGATGATCTTTAGGGTCCCTTCCAACCTAGGCCACTGTGTGATTCTCTATGTGTTTTATAGAAAACAAGAAGACATGGCTTTGTGAAATATTTGGGGTTCAGATTTGTTGTTGCATGCTGGAGTTGAAGGATGTTGGAAGCTATTCTGGCACTGCTTCAGTAAAATGCCAATACAAAAACACTACTTTACAGGCAGAAGCTGGCACTGTGAGGAAGCCGTGGTGATGCGGAACCTCTACCTGCTGCAAGGAAAAACGGGCTGGGAAGGGGAAATTTAGGGTTTACCCATTTTTGTTCTGCTTTAACCTTCTCCACCAGTCACTGCTGAGTCTGATGAGCTCAGGGTACAAGCCATGAGCCCTGTTGCAGTCAGTCTGGCTGCTGGGGCAGGCAGGTTGCACGGTTAGATGTCTGCTGTTGCCAGGATGTAGAGGTTGAATAGGAGGACGTGTTGATGGGGGTCTGTCAAAGAGAGCAGCTGAGCCTGTGGATTTGTTCATTTTCCTCATCTATGAACACCAAAACCCATCTCAAAGCTGCTGGCACCTAACAGTTGTGCTTCTGGGTGCACAAAGCTTCCTGTCACACGTGTGCTTTGCATGGTTCAAATCATCCTGTGCAACCAAGCAAGGAGCTGCTGTGCTGGGTTTTGGCAAGGCAAAGTGGAGTGTGCCCAAGCCCGGGGAATGTGTGGAGCTGGTGGCCAGTATTGGAGTTTCATTGACATCTTCACCATAGAAAATAGCTCGTTTGCCTCCCAAGGAAAGGAAAGAGGGGAAAGAAAATCAGTTGGAGTAGCTTCTGTGTTGCTTGAAGCGTGTTGTGCTTCTAGTGAACGATCCAAGCCATGAGCACTGATGGGATAAATCCACATAATGACTTTGCTTTTCATCTCTTCCAGGGTTGTTTGTGTTGGGGACTTGTTTGAGAGTGTTATAAAATGCCTTGTTTTCATGGGACATTCAGCTGGTGCAATGTGTGCAGATAAGGATGTGAGATACCTACTTGGTGTTAATGTGTTTTCCTGTTTCTTGAGGGATGTGTATGGTACGGCCTGAGTCCTCAGCTGGATACAATAGATTTCAACTTGCATTTGGGTCTCCTTGCTTAACTTGGTTAATATTTGCCTGTAAAATATTAAGTTATTATTAAATAGTTAATACTTGTCTGTAATTATCAACAAAGACTACTCTGTGAATAGATGAGGGTCAAGCATAATCAGCTTTGGGTTTCTGCTGAGGATCCCTTTATGGTAAGAGATTTCTTGGGTTGGTTCAAATACACTATGGATAACTTCCTATGCTTCCTAACACCCAGTCTGAGTTGTAGCCAATACATCTGTAGGAATCTGTGGTCTTCCTGGAGCCTTCCTTCCTCCTGAGCTTAACTGGAGGATCTTCAGTATTGAGGTGCCACCTGTACCCATTGCTTTAGACAGGCCAAGCTGCCTGTGCCTGTAAATGGGTGGAAGGAGCTTTGCCCTTGTCCTCTCTGTTACAAAGACATTTGCTTTTCTTGGGTGATCCCACTCAGCAGCATTATCTTCCTCCTGGCTTTCTAAGTCCTGGGCACTGATTGTTTTCACTAGACCTCCCACTAGGATGGCTGTTGTGTCAGAGCCACTAAAATGCCTCTCTTGGTGGGTCCATTTAGAAGATGAATGGTTTTCTGAAGTCTCTGTGAGCATTAGTTTGGTGACTTCTTAAACTCTGAACTGCCTTCTTTCCCTTTTGCTTTATTGTTTTCTTCTAAAGCCTTTACAGTGGGCAGTCTTGAGATGTATTTTGCTGAAAGGACTTGGGAGGAACCTGAGATGAGCTTTTATGTTGAGATTGCTATCTCTTTCAACACGTCTTCATGACTTGGTGTTGCATTCTTAATCGTGTTTTGCTAGGGAGACCCAACAATTCTGGAGGAACACCATGACGATCAGTGTCCACATTTGTGCTGTTGACATCTGTAGAGGAGAAGCATCCATCAAGAGAGCTAGAATTCATCATTGTTTCATGAGAAAGGGCAGTAGCATTGTTGAAGTCCGATGGGAACCCTTTGGTACTAAGTGCCTCCAGGGATAAATGCAAATTGATGCTGGCTTTTCAGACAGACATAGCCCAGAAGTCCCTTTTAAATCAGAAGATGGAAAGATTGTTTTATCTTTAGTAACTCTTTCCAGAAGACCTACAAAGCTTGTACGTTGGCCACAACTTGTCTGTATCTGGGGTTTGCATCCATAGTCACTTGTTTTGTATGGCTTTGTGGTGGAGCTGGAGAGTTGGTCTTAAGATGTGGATACCAGGATCCTTTAGTTGGCAGATTGGCCATTTTGAATAGCAGTTGCCACCTTTTCTGGAGGGAAGAAGGGATGAAAAGAGCTTTGTGTTGCTATTGAGAAAGCATATTGGTTCCAGATACGGTGGCTTCAGCATTGAGGGAAAACAAGTTTTTTTATGGCAGAAGCAAATTGTGGGGGGATTGCTTCATTGGTCATCCCATGAAAGGTTGGCTTGGGGCATGGGAATGGCTTTAAGTCATAGATCAGATATAATGCCCCCACCCCATGTTCCTTCTCTTCCTTCAAGATCTGTTCTTAATACAGGCCCACAGAAGTTGTTTACCAAAGTGTCTCGTGGTTTGTGTTCAACAGAGGATGCTGCTCTGTAGAGTCCCAGGATCTCATCAAACTTGTATTTCTGTTTGACCACAGTTAGTCAAGTATCAGTATTGACATTTCCCTGTGAAGAGGGTAAGGCCATGTTGACCTCTGTATCCTCATAAATGAGGACATTTCCCAATGTACCATGACACCCAAGCATTCACAAAGCCATGCTCTCCAGAGCATGACATTCCAGGACCCATGTAGACATTAAGTTGACCATCTTTGTGTGGGGACTCCTAAAGTCCTGGGATCAATGGATGGTGTTTGGCCATTCCTCCTCAAGGAGACTGCTGTTGCATATGGCTTGTGGGTGAGTCCCCATTGCACTCCTTCTGGCATTCACCTGCCTTTACTCAGCATTGCTTAGGTCTTCCCAATTCTCAGCTTTCAGGAAAAAACGTCCTTGTTTTCACAGACCTTGCATTGCTTCCACAGCTCAGGCTCATAGAAACATGAAATGGTTTGGGATGGAAGGGACCTTAAGGCTCCTCCAGCCCCAACCCCTGCCATGGCAGGGACCCCTTCCATAGAGCAGCTTGCTCCAAGCCCCTGTGTCCAACCTGGCCTTGAGCACTGCCAGGGATGGGGCAGCCACAGCTTCTCTGGGCCATCCCCCTGGGCCAGCGCCTCAGCACCCTCCCAGGGAACAGCTTCTGCCTCAGAGCTCAGCTCAGGCTCCCCTCTTTGGGCAGGTTCAAGCCATTGCCCTTGGCCTGGCCCTCCAGGCCCTTGTCCCAAGCCCCGCTGCAGCTTTCCTGCAGCCCCTTTAGGCCCTGGAGCTGCTCTGAGGTGTCCCCAGAGCCTTCTTCAGGCTGAACAAGCTTGTCCGTCCCTCCTGAAGAAGACCTTTGTCTTTTCTCCCCTTGTAGAACTCACTGCTCACACTGGTGGTCTCTGTCTTCCTGAACTACAGCTCCTGTTCCTGGCTTTCTCTGCAGTCTTCTAGGCCAGCCTGTTGCTGTGTGATGTGTGGGCTCACTTAGCACCGCTCCAACTTCCCAGTTGTTCACAGCATCTCTCTTGAAGTAGCTCACTTCTCCCTGTCTTAGGCCACGCAGTAGCCCTGGTCAGTGAAACGTGCTTTAAATCTGGCTGTTGTTGTTACCCTGGAGGAGAGTTTATTGATAACTTCCCACAGTAGCACCTCATAAGCACGAGGGCAATCGTTTTTACCTTCTGTTTCACATTTAGCATGCTGGAAGAGAAGTTTCGTCCCCCAGTTAGGAGAGCAGCCAACTTCCTTTTCGCACATCGCACTGCAGCATCTCCCAAGGTTATTTTTAAAGCCTTGCTTTACTCCTGCTCTTGGTTGGCAGGAGGGGATTGCGGCTCCAGGCTGGGCACTGCAGGAGCTGGGATCAGGGGGCAGAAATCTTGCCCAGTGTCCAGCAAGTCCCAATGGCTGCTTGGAGGAAGGCTTAGCATCGACCTTCTATGTCCCTTGGGGTTGGTGAGGAGACAGTATCCTGCCACAGATCCTTTTATCTATCCAGTTCATTGCAGAAGTTTAATCCCCTTTTATATCTGATGATGGTTTTTACCCCCTTAAGAACCTTCAGTAGCATCTTTGCATAGTTGATCATCACACAGACCAACGCTTCTGAATGGCTGAAGATGTGGGGAAGTTTGCAGTAGGTAACATCCACAGTCTCATAATTCAGTCTTCAGCTCCAGCTATGTTTTCAGTCCTCTAACAGCATAAGGTGAGGGTATGGAGCAGTGTGAATCAGCAGCTGGGACCAGTGTTAGGTGGGCTGATTCTGTGTCGCATGGATTTGTGTGTTGTGTTACCTTCATCAGTCTTATGAATGCATCTGGCCATTTAGACTTGTGTGTGCAAACCAGAGACATTGTGCTAAAGGTTTAGAAACTATTTTGTCCAAAACTTTGAGTTTCTTCTTTAGAATCTTCTCCTCCTCCTTCATGCTTCTCTGAAGGGGGCCTATAGGGATGGTGGGGAGGGGCTCTTCATTAGGGACTGCAGTGACAGGACAAGGGGGAACGGGTTCCAACTGAAACAGGGGAGGTTTAGATTGGATCTAAGGAAGAAATTCTTTGCTGTGAGGGTGCTGAGGCACTGGAATGGGTTGGGCAGGGAGGTTGTGAGTGCTCCATCCCTGTTGGTGTTCAAGGCCAGGTTGGATGAAGCCTTGGGTGCCATGGTTTAGTGTGAGGTGTCCCTGGTTATGGCAGGGGGTTGGAACTGGATGATCTTAAGGTCCTTTCCAACCCAAACTATTCTGTGATTCTATGATTCTCCTCCTTCATGCTTTGGGTTCTTCTTTCAAATTATATGACTTCCCAGTTGCAAATAAATTGACCTGTATTATTTTTCAGGCTAGGCTTGTTTCTTCTCTTCCTCCTTTCATCCCCACCAGCTAAAGAGATACAGAACCCCAGCCTGGTTTGTGTTGAAAGGGGCCTTAAAGCTCACCCAGTTACCCAGCCCCAACCCCTGCCACAAGCAGGGACCCCTTCCCCTGGAGCAGCTTGCTCCAAGCCCCTGTGTCCAACCTGGCCTTGAGCACTGCCAGGGATGGGGCAGCCACAGCTTCTCTGGGCCATCCCCCTGGGCCAGCGCCTCAGCACCCTCCCAGGGAACAGCTTCTGCCTCAGAGCTCAGCTCAGGCTCCCCTCTTTGGGCAGGTTCAAGCCATTGCCCTTGGCCTGGCCCTCCAGGCCCTTGTCCCAAGCCCCTTTCTCTCCAGGTTCCCTGCAGCCCCTTTAGGCCCTGGAGCTGCTCTCAGCTCTCCCCTTCAGGAGCCTTCTCTCCCTCAGGCTGAACATGCTTTCTTCTTTAATAAGCCTACTTGAAAGGCTACCTAAGGTGTATGTTTCAGCTTAAGGAAGAAAGGATCGGCAGACAAATGACCCGTCTTTGTGGGCATGTTTCTGTAGCATATTGCAGACTTTAATAATGTGTTCTTGAAAACATCCCTGGAAAAAGGAAAAGGATCAGACGTTTTACTAGCTGCACGCTAAGTTAACTTTGTGTTGAGCAGCCCTTCAATTAGCCAAGCAGCAACTCAAGTCAGTGTCTGTGTCCTTCAATGACTTGGCCAGAGTTGGAGTCTTTCACTTAATCATTTATAACTCAATGCAGTAGTTCTACAAAGTCAACGCAAATCTTTGGAGAGTGCTTATACTAAGCAAGAAATTAGTAGCATATTTTGGCTGGTTTGCACATTGCAACTGTGCTCGGATCTACTTATTTTCAGTAGTTCATCGTTGTAAGCCTGCTTCAGGAGCTGCAGATCAAGCTGTGTTAGATCTGAGCTCAGTGGTTCATAGAAATGCATCGCAGACGATGGCCAAGGTTTACTTCACTTTTCCTTATGTTCTGCTGTGTGGAGAATCTGTGATTTAGCTCGCAAAGTGGTTTAAACATGTAGGGAAGGAGGCATGTGTAAACTCTGTAGTGCAAGACTGGCAAAGCTCTTGAGGTTTCCAGTGTACCTCTGAAGCACCCAGACCATAGAATCCCAAGCTGGTTTGAGTTGGAAGGGACCTTAAAGCTCCTCCGGTTCCAACCTGTTGCTGTTTGCAGGGACCCCTTCCACTAGACTAGGCTGTTCAAATCACCTTAAATGAGGAGTTATTTGGCAAACAGAGAATGTCACTTGGATTCAGTTGTGGATCTGGCCCTTAAATGACCTGCAAGGCCTTAGGATGAAATGATGTTTAATGTTTCTTCAGTCATTTCTATTGAAGTATCTCCAGAGCGTTTTAAGAACAACACTGGTGAGAGTTTGGGAGATGGGAGGATCTCTCTTTTCCACTTCATTTGGAAAGGGAAGAAAAGGCACTTTGGAATTTATTTGAGGGATGAGGAGGTTCCAGGTCCCTGAAGATTTTCTGATTATTTGCAGCAGCAGATCTTTGGGGCTGTTCTTACATGGGCTCTACCAGTCCCTGTGC
Source organism: Agapornis roseicollis (assembly GCA_002631895.1). NCBI lineage: Eukaryota > Metazoa > Chordata > Aves > Psittaciformes > Psittacidae > Agapornis > Agapornis roseicollis. The sequence goes on from NDXB01018147.1 coordinate 35,952, forward strand.
TAGGGGGAAAGTAAAGGTTCTTTTTAGAGGTGTGATTCCTCCTTGCAGCCATCCCTGGAAGCTCTGGGCAACGTGCTCATCTCCGACATTACTGGATGTGAGTGAGGAACAGGGCAGAGAGGTTTCTTTTAGGGGTGGTTTTTGGGGGGGTTGCCTGCAGTTCTGTCTCCCATCATTTTCCTTGCTCAACCGTCCCCGGATTGCCTAAAGTAATTCCCGCTTTGTGGTTCGGTGATGAATGGGACAGGCTGCCCTGTTTCAAGGGAACAAATAGCTCTGGAACAATACCCAGGAGCGCAGAACAGAGTTCTCTTCTCCTTCAGTGAGAAATGGCATTTAGAAGATTAAACATGACTTGGAAATTCAGGCCAGCTCAGGTTCTTTGCTTGCCTTTGTGCAAAGCTCTAAGTGGTGGCTTAATGGTTGGATCCTGCTTTTGGAAGATGCGGTTGTAGCTCAGATGTTGCACATGAATCCGTTTGCCCATCCTGTCTTGTGGAAAAAATACATGTAAATCCTGGATCTGTAAAGAAAAGGCAAATCTATTAAGCTGGAAAACAGTTGTAGGCTTAGATGTTACTTAAAGCCGCATCAATAACTCGTGGTCCAGGTACTGGTGTTGTTGAAGATGTACCTATACATATCCCAGTGAACGGGTTGTCATCCTCCACCACCCCGACCAGTCCCATGTTTGAACCACATTGGTCCTAAGGTGAGGAACACTCCCCTGGTGACTGCCATGAAGCCTTCAAAGGAGAGCAGTGTCCAAGCCAGCCATGAGCTGAAGCACATCTGAACCTGCTTCACTGGCTGCTCCAGTGCCTGTTGTCATAGAACCTGGTTAGGGTTGAAGGGGACCTTAAGGCTCATCCAGTCCCAAACCACTGCCACAGGCAGGGACCCCTTCCACTGGAGCAGCTTGCTCTGAGCCCCCGTGTCCAACCTGGCCTTGAGCACTTGTTGGACTCTTCCCTATTGCTGTTGTAGCTGCTGGTCAGCAACCTGAGTTGGGTTTGCATTGGCATAAAACTTCACTGCCACTAGAAGAAAACAATAATGTTGACTTCTAATGACTTTTTTCTTAATGTAATGTGTTCCTCATGATACAAAGGTATGTTTCATTTCCTAACCTTGTCCCTCATGGAGTTATCTCCCTACTCTTTAAGTGTGGTTTGATGCAGTACCAGTGCCTTGCTTGAGCACTTTGGGGGGTCACGTTCCCACCTTGTGAAAAGCAGGTGTAAACTCTATTAACTCCAGATGGAGGCACAGCAGTTGAAACCCTATTGAGTTGTGTTCTTCAGCTTCCTTTACCAACCTCATATTGGAGCTAGACAAAAGCATACTCCAATATGTATTTTTATCCCTATTTATCAGTAGCAGTTACCTGCAAAGCAGAGATGGCTCAATTCAGCTGCGCGTTACTGAGCTGTGACCAGTGATGCCACACATGTGCCAGTTGCTGGGGTGTAATGGAAGACCTCCCAGCTCAGTGGAGAGGTGCTTTATTCTTTTAAAAGGTATATAAATCAGAATTGGAAAAGGCTGGAGGGGAGGTGTGAGATTTTTCTGGTGTTTTTGTACTTGAGAGTTGTGTTTTTTATCCTTAATAGATTTATAATATGCAGGTTCCTTTATTTGTTTCTATAAAATTAACTAGTAAATGGAAAAAAGCTACTAATAGGAACCAGCCCGTCTTTGCCAGCACCGTATGGAAGGTAGACAGGGGCATTTTTCCCTCTGCCCGGTTTTATGCCAGAGTGCCACATGTTGGAGGGTCATAAAACTTTTACTAACGTGCAGTTGGAGGAATGCTCCCTTTCTAATTGCCCTTTCTCTTGGTACAAGCTGCTGTTTATGTTGGTCTTTGAAAAGCATGATGGTAATGTTGAAGTCTGTGAGTTTTAAATGCGGGCAAGCAGGGCCTGGCTGGGTGGGGAAGAGGATGCCTGACCTGGTGGCCAGGAGAAGGGCTGGTGAACCGGTAGGTAGAGTCATAGAGGCATAGACTAGTTAGGGTTGGAAAGGACCTTAAGATCATCTAGTCCCAACCCCTCTGCCATGGGCAGGGACACCTCACACTAAACCATGCCACCTGAGGCTTCATCCAACCTGGCCTTGAACACAGCCAGGGGTGGAGAACCTGTGANGAGGCATAGACTAGTTAGGGTTGGAAAGGACCTTAAGATCATCTAGTCCCAACCCCTCTGCCATGGGCAGGGACAGTGGGCAGGTAGCACTATTGGCTCTTCCTCTGCTAAATCACCCTGGATAAACTTCCCATCATTTCAATCCTGTGAATCCTCTTACTGCCAGTGGGATTTCTGGCACTTTGATTCTTATTTGTTAAGATTTCTAGAGGAAGGATTTCTTTACAGCATCCATAAAGCAGTGCCGCCGTGTTCCTACTGAGGGATGGACCCTTTGGTGTGTGGATGAAACCTCCACCCAAATGCTGAGCTCTTCCAGGCTGTTCGTGTTACATGAGGCATCCTTTGTCTAAATTCTTTCTTGAAAGCAGGTTGTTGGGAAGCGTGATGAAATGAAAACAGATGAGCTCTGTAATGGTCAAAGAGGGATTGAAGTGCAAAAGAGCTTTGTGGAAGCTGATGGGTGCTTGAAGGATTAAAGCTTGTTTGTGCAGAGATGGTTGTGTCCTCATCACGATAATTCAAATGTGTGCTGCCCTCCCTCTCTTCTTTTTCCTCATTGTCGTTTTTCGTGCTATTGCTTCCATGCTGTTGGGAGTGTGGCAGTGGTGAAATGGCCTGCAATGTCAGTCTTTAAATCAACAGAAGGGGCTTGATGAGGGTAAGAAATGATGCTCTGGAAACTGGGCGTCTTCTTTGTCTTCTTGAATAGTCTTTAATGCTGTATTTGAAGGGGGAGAAGCAGAATTTGAGCTTTGCAAAAGTGCCTCCAGGTTGGGCTCCTCTTGTCTACCACATGTTGCTCTGAAGGAAGTTTGTCACCAAAGGGAACCGCTGATTTATAAACCCCGACCATGACTTCAGTGGATTCAGCTGAAATTCAATAGAAAGTCCTTTTCCAGTGCTGAGCCTGCGGGCAGGATGGGCTCATGTCACACATCACATCTTTGACAGGTGCTGTGGTCAGAAATTTCAATCCAGAATAATGGATTATTCTAACCCTTGCTAAGGTACCGTAATGAAAGCAACCTACTTGAAAGTGCCTAACGCTTGTGAATGCTGTTCATGTCAATTTAGTATATTATCGCCCCATCTTCCATTTAGGATCCTTGCATAGGGAATTCAGAGGGAGAACTACTGGAAAAGTACTAAACATGCATCTCTGAAGGAGCCTACATCTGAAACCCTACTCCTGGCCTTAGAAAAGTGATGTCACTGTGCTGTAATCCTCAGAATCAGAGAGTGATTGGGTTTGGAAGGGACCTTAAAGTTCCTCCGGGCAGGGACCCCTTCCACTGGAGCCCCTTGCTCCAAGCCCCTGGGTCCAACCTGGCCTTGAGCACTGCCAGGGATGGGGCAGCCACAGCTTCTCTGGGCCATCCCCCTGGGCCAGCGCCTCAGCAGCCTCCCAGGGAACAGCTTCTGCCTCAGAGCTCAGCTCAGGCTCCCCTCTTTGGGCAGGTTCAAGCCATTGCCCTTGGCCTGGCCCTNCTTGAGCACTGCCAGGGATGGGGCAGCCACAGCTTCTCTGGGCCATCCCCCTGGGCCAGCGCAGCGCCTCACTCCCAGGGAACAGCTTCTGCCTCAGAGCTCAGCTCAGGCTCCCCTCTTTGGGCAGGTTCAAGCCATTGCCCTTGGCCTGGCCCTCCAGGCCCTTGCACATAATGGCTGGGGTGGGAATACAGGTTTCCAAGCTATTTTGTTACGCTGACTTGCTGTATCCAAGTTCCAGGTGATCACATCTGGGCAGCCACAGTCCTACCACGACTCTTCTTTTGCTCTGTATTGTACTGATAGTGAATAATAGCAACGTAGAGACACCATGCAGTATTAAAACATTTGTTCTGTGAAATATGCATTTAATTGTTTAAATGCTTTCTGTCAGATCATGCTCTCTGAATTTGTAAGTAAAGTTCATGAAATAAGCCATGATGGGAACAAAAGATGCATGTTTGTATTTATGGCAGGGCTGAGCTTTTTCATCTCTTGCTTTTTAGTTAGGATGTTGGGGATGAGCTTGTTTTGACTAAGAGGGGCAGGCTTTTAATAACCAAAAACCAAGGGATGTTATTGAGGCCAGTGAGTCTGGAAGAGCTGATGGCTCTGGGCATTGGTGTGGCTGCAGATATTGTCTTTTGTGGAGCGAGAAGCAGAAAGCTCTAACAGGCTTCTTTCTGCCTTCCAGCTCCACTTGACTTCTCGGTTAAGATGGAAATGTGTTTTGAGGTCAAAGACTTCATATACAGGGTTTTGTTGAATGGTTGGGCCAAACACAATGTGTATCATTAGCAAACCGGTTGGGTCATGCAGCAACATCGATGCTGTTTAGCCAATGACTTGTAAATGACATTGAACTGTAAAATAGATGGGATTCAGCCTCCTGTCTGATGAAATCTTATTTATGTCTCGTACTCATCCATCTCTCAGCACTGCAGAAAACTGTACCTCTAGGAGTGGGATCCTGGCTCTATTAAGGTAATAGTAGAGCTTGTTTTGGGTTTAATGAGGCCAGGATTGTCACTGTGTGCATTGAGGTCGGGTAGACGTTGGTCAAGTTGAGCCTGGGAGCCTCTTGAGTGGTTGAAGAACAGGTAGATCATAGGGAAGAGGGCAGGGAGGTGAAGAGAAGGAAAAGAAGAGGATGCATCACACCTGCAGGGCTTTATTTCTCTGCAGTTTCCCCATTAGCCTTTAGAGGGCAGATCGTGTCCAGTAAATAGGTTTAGGGACTTGGCTGAGTTTTCTGGTTGTGCATTCGGAAAGTTTGGAGGCCCTGAATATGATTTTTCTTTCTCTTAAACGTGTAATTTTAATTCTGCAGTAAGTCGTGGTGCTTGGAGGGATAAATGTCATGGCAATTTACAGAAGCGAGATGAGAGCCAGCTCTGATTTATCGTTGTATTTACACTCCAGTTTCAATCCCAAAAGATGTGATGCAAGCGAAACGTTATTTATCAGTGCAGAGAGAAAAATCATGGGAACGGCCTGTGGTAGAGGAGGATTATGCAATCTGTGGACTGAATGAATTTGTATGTTAAAAAAGACCACCAAAAATCATTTGAGTTTGAAGCGTGGGGTTTGGAGACTAAATACTGTGTGATGACTGTGTAATTTCATTCTTCTCTGCTGTAATCTCGTCTCTAAATCCTCCAGCCTCATGCCCAGCAGTCTTATCCTTGGGGAACAACTGCTTAGAAGAAGCCTGTTTATGAATAGAATATTCCAGAGGAATCTGCATGAAAAGAAGGAAGCCAAATGGAATTCAAGCTTGTCTGTAAAGTCACTTTCAGGGAAGCTTTTCATATGGAGATTCAATACCCCTTCTAGTCAACATGCTTGGAGAAGCAGTGGCTGGTTGATTCTCCCATTAATTAAAACCAGAAATGACAAAATAATGCTCAGCTTTCTTGTGCTGCTCCCCTAAAGCTCATGGATCATGGAGAAAACGATGACTCTTGAAAAGGGTCTTAACAAGAAAAGCTGGGCTTTGTGGCTCGGCCCTTTTGGCATCTGCTTTGCGGGCTTCTCCTCAAGAAAACCATAGGGGTTATTCCTAAACAGGATGAAATAGTCTCGGTTTCACAAAGGGTTTTTCTCTTTATTTTTTAATTCGTTTTTATTTTTAATCTTCTGAAGGTGGAGGTACTGCTGTCTGTGCGCCCCAGGAGATGGCAACTGCATAGAAGGGGTATATGCTGTGTATGTTAGGATTCGGTCTTCATAGAATCATAGAACAGTTCGGGTTGGAAAGGACCTTAACATCATCCA
>NDXB01018151.1:4465-56088 GCA_002631895.1 Agapornis roseicollis
GGGGGGGGCAGAACCGCGGCCTCGAGGGGCCGATGTGTGGTGGGTGAGCTCAGGCTGTGCCGGCACTGACAGGTTTGGGGGCCCGGACGGGGTGACCCTTGTACGAAGTGCCAGTGGGTGCCAAAGGATGCCACAAATTGTCCTCGATGTCCCTAGCTCCTGCTGCAGGGGCTTGTCCCCTGACCAGCATGGAGAAACCCCTCTGGAAGCAGCCACCTCCCTTTCCCTGTGCCTTTTGTGTCACCCTGCTCGCCTGCTGTCACCACATCCTCCGATCAGGGTCCCCACATCCCACAGCCTGGAGTTGGATCTGCCGGCAAACGGGGATCAGCCCTGCTCCCATCCCGTCGTGCTCTGCCTTGTCTCCTGGCAGAGGTGGCAGGGTGCATGCCATGGGTGGCATCACCACTGCAGGGCTGCTCCCTGGAGACGAGGCTTGCCTCAGGCCCCTGCTGGGATCCCCACGGGTTCCCCATACCATGCGCCTGGGAAAAGTGAGACTGTGTCACCAGCTACACTTGGAGACTGGAGCCATGGCCACTCCTGGGGACACTGTTGGGAGCTGCCATCAGCCCTTGTAACATGGGGTGGTGGGTGCTGAGGGGATGGTGACAAGCTGGAGCTACTAGAAGGATGTGGCGCCCTAACCATGACACCCACTGGGTTTAAGTGAAGAATGGCTGTGCCAGTGCTGTCCACAGTGGGACATGAAGGGATGGCAGGCCCCATGGGGGCCTGTGTCCTGCCAGCAGCCATGAGGACAGTGACCTGGGCAGCAGTGATGGTGCAGACCTGAGTGGAAAGGCCAGGTCCTGCCAATGCACCCATGCCACCCGGCACGGGGGGCTTCAAAAGCTGCCTGACTGCAAATACCAGCCTGCCTGTGCCAGCCCTGCTAGAGCCGGCAGCACTGCGCTGGGGGGCTGAGCTCTGCCTGCTCGCAGTGCTTGCACTGCACCCTCTCGCCAAGCCCCTGGGTCACCGAACCTCTCGGGGCGTCGAGGGCCTGGCTTTGGCATCCGTCGCCGTTGGCATCCCTTGCTCTTGGCATCCCTCTCAGCCTCCGCCGCCGGGAAGTCTCTGCCCCGCGGCCCCCCTGCCCCGCGCTGGTCCTGGCGGGTTTTGTGCCGCAGCTGGGGCTGGAGGGGGGAGCACTCCGGCCATGCCAGGGGCGTGGTGTCCCGGAGGACTGGTACCCCGGTTCCGTGGTCGTGCCGGCTGGACGGGCAATGTGTGGGGTCGTGGGGGAGACCAGCCCGGCCGGGGGAGGGGGCTACCCCTGCGCCCGGGCGCCATCCCAGCGGCCCCCGCCCAGACTGGAAGCCCCTGGGCTCCGCGCCGCGCTGGACTGGTTTGAACTGGCGCAGCGGGGGGGCTCGCTGGGCGGCCGGAGGGGAAGCTGGGCCGTGGCCGGGCTGGCAGCGCCTGGCGCGGACAGGAGAGGCCGGGGGGGAGCGCAGGGGCCTCTCGCGGGGGCCGCAGGTGCTGGGGCGGCCGAGGCCGAGCCATCTGGGGGCTGTCCCCGGCCCCGTCCCCATCCGGATCCCCGCGGGGCCCCCGCGGTGTCGCAGCCCCAAGCGGGGCCGGTTCCCAGGAGCGGCGGCGGCGGGGCCGCGTGGTTTGGCAGCGCCTGCTCGGGCCGCGCTGGAGCCGTGGCGTCAGCGCCTGGAGGCCCCTTTCCCACCGCCCCGCCCGGGGCGCCCGAGAGCCCCCACCCGGCACCGCCCGCTCCGGGGCCCCCAAACTCCTTATCCCGGGAACGTGAGGACGCGGCCACCGTGGTGGGAGCAGCCGCGACGCCTTGGCCGGCCCCCCTGCGGGACCCCATCTCTGGGGGCTGCTGGGGCCCTACCCTGCTTCCTTGGCGGGGGGTCCCACTGCGACATCCCAGCTGTGGGTTCTGCCCACCGTCCGTCAGTCCTTGAGCTGTGCCAGCACGCTGTGGGGCATATGGGGGGAGGGTGGCTGGAGCCTGAGAACCATGGAGGGGCTTGGGGCAGGGACCTCCCTTGAGGTGCAGTGTGAGAACCCATGAAGGGCAGGGAGCCTGCTCTGGAACAGTCCCCACACCTTTGGGGTCTCAGGAGGGTGACTGTGCCAGAAGGGATGGGATGGTGCTATGGGGCAAGTCCCACCGCTATGGGAGTAGGTGGAGGCTCAGGCTGGGAACCCCCACTGGAGAGGAAGGACCCTGCTATGGCCGTGGGGATCTCAGGGAGACATCGCCACTGCAGAGCAGGGGAGCTTGTGACAGGGACTCCCCATGGGGCCAGCCCCATGGCCAAGACGGGGGCAGTGCTTCTGGGGGGGGGGTGCAGGCAGGGGTCCCCCCCCGCCGGCCGGGCCCCATGCCCCCCGTGGCTCCTCCGCATTCCTCAGCGTCTGAGCGGGGATGGACCCTTGCCAGTGCAGGGGGCCCCCCTGGCAGGGCCCGGCGGGGGACAGGCCCCCCGGGGCAGGGACAGATGGGGGGCCCCTGCTGCCACGTGTGCTGGGTGCCTGGTGGCACCCAACACGGCCCGTATCCCGCCCTCCCCCTTCCCTGGGCGATGTTGGTGGGGAGAGAGGACGGACACGGGCACACAGCTGGTACCGGGTTGGCACTGCCGCGGGTCGGGCTCGGGCGCTCACTCCTGCCCCAATCTGCCCTTTCTCAGCTGCCTGCAGATGTGCAGCAGCAGAGCCACGGGGGTAGCAGTACTGAGGGGGGGAAGGGAGCTGTGATATGATGACACAGGGTGGTCTGCAGTGCAGGCTGTCATCCTGGGGACAGCAGTATGGGAGGGCTCTGGTCCCCCACCACATCCTGGGAATTGTGCTTGTAGGCAGCAGACCTGCAGTGCTGTGCTGTGCCATGCAGTGCCGTGCCACACTGAGCTGTCTGCAGGCAGCCCCAGCCTGGCCCCGACAGGCAGCGGCGCTGGCCGGCGGGGAAGGGGCCCCGGCGGGGAGGAAACTCTGCTGCCTCCGGGGCTGGGGCCAGCGAGCTCGGCCTCCCGGGTCATCGCCGGCCTGGTGGCTGCGACCGCCCTGCTCCGCCACTGGGAAAGGCTTCGCTGGGGCAGGCCCGTGGGGACGGGCAGACTGACGGGTGAATGGGGGAGCAGAACAGGGACACCGCAGCTCCAGGGCTGCAGGGTTTGGGAGCTGGCCAAGGGGCTGCGTTGGCCCCGGCGGTTGGCAACATGGAGAGGACAGGCTGGGGACACTGAGGGGCCGGTGGAGAGGCCCTCGCTGTGCTGTGCCCTTTGCCCACTGCGGGGGGCCCAGAGAAAGGGGGCTGGCACAGTCCCATGCCAGCACCGTGGCCACCAGCACCTGCTCAGCCTCCGGCCCGGAGCAGCAACAGGAGTCACCGTGGGGTCAGGGTGGGGTGATGTTACAGGTGGCCCCGGTGGCCCCCATCACCGCAGTGACCCTTGCATGTCCCCCACAGCGCCCACCCCATCACCATGCATTCGCTGGAGGAGCCGCTGGACCTCAAACTGAGCATCTCCAAGCTGCGAGCCACCCGGGAGAAGCGGGGTGCCCCCGGCACCCGGCCCCGCGCTCCCCAGCGTCCGCACACCCCGCCGGCCGGGGATGGTGGGGGAGGCGGCCGGGGGGGCCGCCGGGCCGGGGCTTCCCCCAGCAGCCTCCTGGCACACTCGAGACTGGTGGAGCCGCGGGACGGGCGCTTCGCCGCGGTGCCGGTGGTGGACCTCAGCCTCTCGCCACGCTCCGGTGCGGAGTCTCCGTCTGGCAGCGCCTCGCTCTCCCCTGAGCGCCAGGGCAGTGGGGACCTGCTCGGGCCCGTCACCCCCCTCGTAAGTACATTTGTGTGCCCCCCCGGGTGACCCCAGCGATGGGCATTGTGCCTGACCTCAGCAGCATGCCCAGGGCTGCTGTGACACAGGCTGTCACTGTAGACACTCACCTGGGGTCAGTGCTCCCCCACCCCAGTGTCATCCCCAGGGGGGCTCCCGCAGGGGTCTGTAGGGTGTTCTGTGGTCTCTGTCCATCCCCCAACTCCCCCCTCCCCGGGCTCTGCTCCAGGATTTCCAGTCTTTGCGCTACATCGACGGCCTCCCCAGCTCCTTCCAGTTCTTCCTGCCGCTGGGGGCGGGGGGGGCCCTGCACCTGCCCCCCGCTGCCTTCCTGCCCCCCAGCAAGGAGAAGCGCCTCCCCCCCGAGCTGCCCCTGCCCAAGCAGCTTGTCTGCCGCTGGTCCAAGGTCAGCAGGGAGGGCGGGGGGGTGAGGAGGGGTTATGGGGCTGAGGGGGTATGTGCAGAAGCTTTGTGGTGCTGGGAGATTGTGCAGGAGCATTGGAGCAGGGAGAAGCTGTCTGGGAGTTTGGGGTCACACGGCGGTATTTTGGGGCTTGGGGGTACATGGGGCTGGAAGGCCATGGCAGAGCTCTGTGGGTCTTGAAGGGGCAGTGTGGGGTTGGGGTGGGGCACGCAGGGACAGTTTAGGGGTCATGGGGAGCTGGGGACTGTGCAGAGATGCTGGGGACGGTGATGTGGGGCTGGGGGATTCATGCAAAGGGACATTTCCATCTGCTGGTGTCTCCCCCGGTGCCCACCCTGCTGGGTCCCCTCACCCACTGCCTCCTGCCCACAGTGCAACCAGTTCTTTGACCTCCTGCAAGACCTGGTGGACCACGTCAACGACTTCCATGTCAAACCTGAGAAGGACGCGGGGTACTGCTGCCACTGGGAGGGCTGCGCCCGCCATGGCCGGGGCTTCAATGCCAGGTGGGAAGGGGGAGTTCTGGGAGGGTTCTGCATTCCCTGGGGGCTGCTCTGGGTCACCACGGCAGAACAGGAGCCCAGCACTGGATGCTGTGCAGGGGTAGGTCTCCAGTCACCACCCCTACAGCATTAGGTGCAGTGTTCTGCGGGGCTGGATGATGGTGCTGACCTGGATGCCCCTGTCCCCTCTCCCCTGATGTCTCCCTGACCTTGGCAGGTACAAGATGCTAATCCACATCCGGACACACACCAATGAGAAGCCACATCGCTGCCCCACCTGCAACAAGAGCTTCTCCCGCCTGGAGAACCTGAAAATCCACAACCGCTCACACACAGGTCAGCACAGGCAACCCTGGGGCAGTGGGGAGTGGGGACACCCACAGGGGACCTGGCAGGGCTGGCCCTGCTCCCCATAGACACAGTGCTGTGCCGTCTTGCAGGTGAGAAGCCCTACATCTGCCCCTATGAAGGCTGCAACAAACGTTACTCCAACTCAAGCGACCGCTTCAAGCACACCCGTACCCACTACGTGGAGAAGCCCTACTCCTGCAAGATGCCGGGCTGCCACAAACGCTACACTGACCCCAGCTCCCTCCGCAAGCACATCAAAGCCCACGGTCATTTTGTCTCCCCTGAGCACCCAGAGATGCTCAAGGTCCACCCGCCTCCCAAAACACCCCTGGGCTCAGTGGAGGTGCCCTATGTTAATGGGGCACAGCTCGTGATCCCCAACCCGGCTGCTCTCTTCGCTCCCCCGGGGCTCCCGGCGTTGCCCATCCCTTTGGCTCCAGGCCCACTCGACCTCAGCGCCCTGGGCTGTGGGGCTGCCGGTGCGCTGCCCACCCTGCCTGGCCCTGTCCTGCCCCTCAATGGCGGCCCCTTGAACTTGGCCAAGAGCCCGCTGCTGCCCTCGCCCTTCACGGCTGGGCTGGGGCTGCCCGTCATGTCGCTGCTGGCCGGCGCGGCCAAGGCTGAGGGGGAGAAGGGCAGCGGGGCTGAGGGGCGGCCACCCAAGGTGAGCAAGGGGGCAGAGAACCGCAAGGAGAGGTGTGAAAGGACGGAGCTGGGACGGCCGCGGGTGCCCCCTGAGAGCCTGGCTCTGCTGCCTGGGGCTGTTCTCGATCTCTCAGCTGGCATGGGCTCTTCAGGGAGCCCCGAGGCGCTGCCCCCAGGCTGGGTGCTCATTCCCCCCGGCTCCCTGCTGCTCAAGCCTGCCGCTGTGAATTGAGGGGCCTGACGATGCCCAGGGCCAGCTGAAGGCCCTGTGGGCAGACCCCGCTCCCTGGGGATGAGGGGCATTGCCCCCTCCTCCCCACCCCTGCAGTCCCCAGGGGCCTTGTTCATGCTTTTAACCACCACGAAAGAAGAACAAACTCTTCTGAGAAAAGCAATAATCCCTCAGTATCCACAGCCGGCTGCAACCCCACACCCCAGGGGCAGCCATGGGGCAGGCAGGGGTTCAGGGGTCCCCCTGTACCCGCTGGCCTGGGCAGCTGGACACACCGCTATTTATTTCTTGACCAGCCCCTGCCCTGGCAGGGTCCTGCTGGGGCTCATCTGCTGCCGCCGACTCCGCGTTTCCCTGCCCAAGGTCTTGGCACCGCTGGTGCAGTGGAGGCTGTTCCAGGCACTCACCACATGGACAACAGGGTGACAGCTTGGGAACAACCGCGCCCACAGCCCCAAGCTGTGCCCAGCTGTGTCCACCCTGCCTGACTGGCATGGTTACAGACAGTGCCATGGCCATGGCACACCAATGCTGGGCCCAGCTGGCTGGGCACCCACTGGCCTGGTATCTGCCCACATCCCCCTTGCTCCATGGCCACCCTTGTCCCTGCCACCTCCCCGGCCCTTCCTGTGACAAGGCACATGTCTGCATGTGCCGCTCGCCACGCTGGCTCCGTGCCGGGGCAGAGCCACCCTGTTTAGCTACATTCATACCTAATCATGTACCGCATGCAGGCAGCGGGCAGCACAGGCACAACTCCAGGCATCGGCAGAGCTGCTGCCAATGGCACACTGGCAGCAGCTGGTGGGGGTGCCTGCTCCTTGGGATGAGACATTCCCAGATGAGCCCCCCCTGCTTATGGGGCAGTGCTGGGGCAGGCAGGATGCTGCTGCAGGGCCAGGAATGGGCAGTGTGTCCCGCCTCTGTGCAACCAGAGCTTGGAGCTGCCCCTGGCGCATGCAGAAGGGTCCCACATACCGCTCGCTACTGGGCAGGGCCCTGCTTATGGCCTCCCCTGAACCAGGGCAGGGGTCTCCTTCATCCTGCTCCCTCCATGCTGGAAGGAGCCCCCAGCCACGTGTGCCCTGCGGGGAGCCGGTCTCCCTGCCCTCACCCTCCTTGGGCCGGGCACTGCCACAGCCCCAGCATGGCCACAGGCCACCGACCAGGCCACCCCGGCCAGTGTACTCTCTACGTCTCCTCGCTCCTTCGTCAGTTTGTTGTTGCACATTCCAGGACATCAGTATTTTAACGTTTTCAAAGTGCCTTCCTATCGTAGTTTCTGGGTTGTTTTTATTTTTCTCCTGTTGGGCTCCATCGCTGTTAGCGTAGCGTTTAAGGACTGCAGAAGTAAGAGATAAGCTAACAACTATAACACTATATTCGTCCAGGGGAGAGGAAGTTTATTAAGAAAACAATAAAGTGAAGTTGAAGTAAGTTCCTGTTTCAGTGCATGACCATGGTGATGGCAGCAGGGAGACTGCAGTGGGGATCGAGGGGTACAAGAGCCATCTCAGGGCACAGCTGCTCTGCCTGACCCCACTGGCAAGTCCCCACACTCCTGGGCCAGCAGTGTGGCACCAGCAAAGTCCTGCCAGGGTCTGTGGGTTGAGCTCCAAGTGGAGGTGGCTGCAGTGTCAGTGTTACCCCCTCAGCCCATCCCAGCAGCCTGCCCACAGTGAAGGGTAACGGCACAGATCTCCTGGGGCACAGAGTCAGAGGTATTCATGTGCTCAGGCCAGGAGTGTTCAAACCCACCATGAAAATAACTCCCTGGGAGCCACTAGAGCTCTGGCAGCCCTCAGCACCCTGGGACCACCCATTCTTCCGCAGCTGCATCCCTCCTCCCCAGCAAAGCCCAGCTTTGCCAGCCCCTTGCAGGGACTGATCCCAATCCCCTCTGGGGTGGCAGGTAATTCCCCTCTCCCAGGGTACAGAGCAACCAGACCAGGTGCTAGAGTACATACTATTTATTAGCTACCTATAAGTTAAGGGTGAGGGACACAGGGCACAGAGGCAGCATGGGTCACGTCTCAGCTTTCCGGCTTTTCCCTTTCTCATCCTTAGCCTGGATGCGGAGCTCCTCATCCAGCCGCTCCTTTGCTCTCACCACCTGCAGGACACAGGAACAGCGTGATGATGCACAGGGACAGGTCTGCCCCTTCCCCTCCCTGCATTATCTGTGCCAACGTTTCAGCTCTGCTCTTCCAAATTCCAGGCAGGGGAAGGTGCTGAGGGCAGGGCTGGGTGCCAGCACAGCCCCAGCTCCACTCCTCCTTTGGCTCACCTTGGACTGCAGGTAGAAGGAGCCTCCCACCGACTTGTCATTCACCTTGAACAAGTGGTCGTAGTTCTGCCAAGCAGATGTTCCCTGTCAGATTCACCTCCTCTGCTCTCCTCAGCCCTGAACCCCCATAGCTTCTCACTCCCCATGGCTGTGCTGGAGGTGACAAGTGCAATCCTGGGACATGAATGGCTTTGCCCGACTCCCTGGTGGGGTCGCACATCCCCTTCCTGAGCAGCACCACCGAGGAAATGCAGGGGCCAAGCTGGGTGGGCTGCTAATGCCCAGAGCTGCCAGAATGCTCCTCCAGCTGTGGCAGGGAAACCCCCACACTGGGATTAATTTGGCCCAGGACAGGACCACACCAGGCAGGAGCCACTGGGAAGCAGGGCCCTGCCAGCACCATCCCTCTCCAGCTCCAAGAGAGCCTCTACCTTCTGGATCTCTTCAGGGTTGAGGTTTGAGACGTTCAGGATCTGCTGAGCTTCCTGGAGGCTGATGCCAATGATCCTGGAGGCAGCAGCGGACTGGGGCCTCTCCGAGCGCCCTCGTGCATCTGCTGCTGCTCGGCTTGCTGACCAGAAACACCGAGGGTGTGAGTGCCCCAGCACTGCCCCCAGGGGACCCCAGGCCTCGGGAGGGCACGGACAGCAAATGCCACAGGCTCCCAGGGGCTCAGCCCTAGTTTCCCCCCTGCCCTCCTCCCACTGCCTCCATTCCATGGGGGTCACCTAGGTAAGGTCCGCACTGCCAGGGAGGTGGCAAGAACCGGGGGGGAACACCCCTTTGCTGTCAATACCCACGGCGAGCCAGGCTGCAGGCAGGCAGCGGTGGGAAGGGCTGCAGCTCCCGTGCCTCGGGGGAGCAGCCTACTCTGCCCTTGGGCGCTGCAGGGTGTCTCGAAGCCTGACAGCGATGTCTGTGACGGCCGCTGTGCCAGCGCCGGGCCGCGGGCGCTGAGGGTCACCCTGCGACCAGCCCTGCCGGCAGACGGGCGGCCCGGGGTGAGGTGTGGGGCACACGGGGCGCAGCTCGGCTCGTACCTGCGAACTCCTGCCGCAGCGCCCGCAGGAAGGCCCGCCCGACCACCTGGGCCCCCACCAGGATGATCTGCGCCAGGTACTTGGCCTGCGGGAACACGCCGCAGTCACTGCCCGGGCCCCGTTCCACCCTGCGCCCTCCCCTTGGGCCCGGCCCGGCCTTGTTCCCCGGGGCCCTGCCCGCCCAGCCCCGATCCTGCCCCCCTGTCCGGACCCGACTCCGGCCCCGCCGCCTCCCTCTCCTCTCACCATGGCCCCGCCGCCGCTTCCGCCACCGGCGGTCACGGGGTCAAGGAGCGGAGGTCGCAGTGGCTACAGAGACGGCGACAGCGCTGGCTGGAAAGCCCGACTTCTCGGCGGGGATAGCGCCCCCTGGCGGCCGCACCCGGAGGTGTCGCCGCTGGCTGGTGGGGCCGCTCTGCGCATGCTTGCCTCGTAACCGGCCCCTGTGCTCCGCGGCCCTCCCGCCGCCCTTGCCCCCGGTTCCCCGCCCCGGAATTACGGCGGGAGGCGGTGCTGCGGCGGCGGCGGCTTTAATAGCGGGGCCTGCCCGCGGTGAGAATGGGGTTTATTGCCGCTGCGGGGCCTGGTGTAGGTCTTGCCGGCCTCCTCTTGGCCGGGATGGGCCCCGCGGCTCCTCGTCCTGGGCTGCGTCCTCGCTGCCGGGCCCGGGCGGGGGTCCCCGGCGTGGTCCGCGGAGTGCCGGGGTCCATCCTAGTCCTGCGGAGGCCCGGTGGGGTGAGGGGGCGCGGTGGGACCGGTCCCGAGGGTCTCACACTCACATACACCGCCCCCTCCCCCCCGAGCACCTACCCACTCGTCCTCGTCCACCCCCTCGAAGGAGTCCTGCGGCAGCGGGTCATCCCGGTTGCCCAGCCGGGCCACCATGGCACTCAGGAGCTGTAGGGAGGCAGGGCAGCACCGTGGGGCTGGGCTGTCGCCCCCAGCCCGGGCCCCGCGGCACAGGGGTTGCCCCAGCACCCACCTCCTCCTTCTTCTGCTCATCAGACTTCTCCTCCAGGTACACGGACGCAGGGACGAACTTCCGCGCTGGGGCCTCTTTCGGGGCCTGGCTTACTGGAAGAGCATCGTTGCCGTGGGGCGGGAGGCTTGCCCCATGGCTCACACCCCCTACACAACCCCCGGCCCCTCTGCACCCACCTGGCGTCATGTCTGCGGGCTGCAGGCTGGTGCGGCGCTGCTGCCCGTCCTCCCCTGACAGCCAGGCACTGGCACCTAGGGCCGGCTCCCACCAGACACGGGTCGGCGGATAGATATCGTCCTGGAAGTACTCCTTCTGCAGGGCGAGGGGTGCTGAGCAGGGTCCTGCTTCCTGCACCCCCCCAGAGCACAGCCGGGTCCCCACCACCTACCTTGACACGTGGCACATGGAAAGCCACAGGCTCGAGGGTGCTCTGCCCGAGGCGCAGCGCCCGGGCAAACTCCACCTCCCGGACCTCACACACCGTTTTGGGCAGGAAGATAAAGCCCTGATGGGACACAGGTGTGAGCAGGGTCTGCTGTGGGTCTGGCAGCGCAGCCCCAGTGGGCCCTCTCCTCCCCCCTTACCTTGTGGGGTTCACTGGAGGTGAAGCTGTTGCACTCAAGGAAATAGGGTGGCTCAGGTGTCACCTCGTAGAGGAAGACTCTGGTGTCACCCTGGGGATGGAGTAAGACATGGGTTTGTGGGGGGTGTGCACAGAGGGTTGGGGTGCTGTGGGCAAGTAGTGCCCCAGTTTTTGAAGGTTAAGCCTTCACCTTGCCAGTGAGGAAGACAACACTGGTATCCTCATCGTAGAAGGGCAGGAGGGTGGAAGGGGCCACGTCAAGGCCAAGGACAGACAAGGGTCCCTTGGCCAGAGCCTGTGCCTGGTACAGGAGGATCCTCCTCTCGCTGCGGCTGCAAGGAGTTGACAGTTGGGGGGGCATGGTGTCCCCTGAAGACCCCTGCCCTGTGTGTACCCCTCTTTACCTATCAAAGCCAGACACCAGGAGATAGTCGCCACCACAAACCCAAACGAGGCGTGCTCCACGGGCCCCTTCAGGACCTGGACCCTCCTGTGTGAGGTCAGGATCATGCTGTCAGCTTGGAGATTGCTGAGGGTGCAGGCAGGTGCTCATGGGGCGGTCCCCAGCTCTCTAGCCTGTCCCCACCACCCTGATTGTACCTGTTGAGGCAGAGGGCTGCGCCGTGGCTCATAGAGCCGTAACTGACCATCTTTGCTCACTGTTGCCAGCTTCTTCCCATCAGGGCTCCAAGCCAGGCTGAAGATCTGGGGAGGAAGATGTCCTATGTCCACTGCCTAGCTAAATGTGCCCCTCACAAGTCCCCAGATGTGTCATCCCTTACCTGATCAGTGTGTCCCTGCAGGCACAAGGCTTCCTGCCCAGTGCTCAGCTCCCAGATCCGCACCGTCATATCGTAGGAAGAAGAAACCAGGAGATCGGATGCCACGGGGTGGAAGCGGATGGAGTAGATCTTCTCTGTGTGACCTGGTAAGGTTAAGCATGGTTGTGCATGGCTGTCCCCACCTGAGCTGGGATGAGGACACCCCCAGGCTGGCTTGTCCCCAGAGTGGGGTGCTTGCTGTACCTCCCCATGTGCCCCTCACCTTGAAGGACAGCTTCAGGCTCCCGTAGTGTCTCCTGCAGTCCTCCTTCCGGGATTCGCCACAGCCGGATCTTGGCATCTTCACCCGCTATGGCACCAAAATGGGTGGGCAGTAGTTAATATGATGATCTGGAATGCCTGGTGCCAGGGGAGTGTCCCAGTGAACTCCCTGGGGTCGGTACACATACCAACAGCAAGGCGCTGCGGGTTGAAGGGGTCCCAGGACAGATCAGTCACAGCCACACCATTCTGGATGGTGGGTATGGCTGTGTCAGGGAGACGGCCAGGCTTGGAGAGCTGTGGAAGAAAGCCAGGTAGTCACCTGCACTGTGCCCACCAGTGCCATGCTGGCCACTGTGCTGTGCAGTCGGTACCTCAAGAATGGCAATCTGGCCACCAGCGGAGAGCAGGGGCAAGGCGACGCAGTGGTGGTTGGCACAGAAGCCGTCAGACTCGCCTGGCATGGTGAGGCTGAGCCCCCGCAGGTTGGTGAGGTGCATGTCACGGTGCAGCACCCTGCCCTGTGCGTGCCGGAAGCGGGAGCTGGGCCCTGGCACAGGCAGGGGACAGGTGAGTGCTCCAGGTCCTCCCCCCAGCACAGCCACAGCCAGGGGACATCAAGCCCACCCCGCTGCCTGCTCACCCAAAATGCTCTGCAGTGACTTCTGGCTGGGGCTGCTGGCAAAGCCGCTGGAGGGGCCGGTGCTGGCTGAGAGGGAGGTGGTGGCACTGCCCGGTGAGGCCAGCGAGGATGGTGAGGAGTAGCCACTGCCCTCCTATGGGAGAGAGAGCGGGTGCTGGTGTTCCAGCCTTCCCACATCTGTGAAGGCCAAGGGTGGTGGGGTTCCCCCAGTCTCTCAGCACCCCAGCAAATTCCCCAGCATTCTGTGCTCACACTCTGGTCGGCACTGGTGTCGGTGTTGGTGTTGGTACGGCCAGTGTCAACTGTGGGGCCAGTGTTGGCTGCCTGCAGCCGGGTACAGGCAATGATGGGCGAGGTGAAGATCTCGGTGGGTCTCTGTGCTGGATGCAGGCTGATCTTCCGCACCTGCTGGCAAGCACAATGGTGGGCAAGAGGCAGTGGCAGCCCCAGGGTGAGGACACCCCCCTGGTGACACTGACCTGCTGGCTGTCCCCCGCCCACCAATCCTGGGCACTGTTGGCTGGCAGAGTCCCGGTGCAGTCGGGGAACAGATCCTCATGGAAGTCCTGGACAGACTGTGGGAGAGGGCACATGGAGAGGTGGGTGTCCCCAAAACCCCACAGCCTGTGTCTTGCTGCCAGCTGGCAGCACCTGGGCTAGGGCACCCTTGGGCCCCACCAGGCACCTCATGGCACCCCAGTCCCTGTGTCTGTGGAGCCCTGTCCCCACAAGCTGCAAACTGAAGCTTGTAGGTGTCAGACACTGCATGTTGTTGGGCTGTCTCACGTACTCCTGAACACATCCAGTCCCCCAAACAGCACCCAGCATCACCCCTTGCAGCACCCAAAGCCCATGTTTTGGCACCCGGCCTTCAGCTTTAAGCACCACCAGTGTGCCGGATCGAGTGCCCATCTTCTGCACCCAGACTCCACTACTCAACACTCAAATTCCAACCACTTCAAGCACCTGGTGTTCACGATCTGGCACCCATTACACAACAGCACCAAGCAGGTAGCAAGCACCCAGCATCTTGCATGCAGCAAATTAACTTCCCAAATATAGCACCCAACAACCCCAGCCCCCATCACCCACCATCAGCACCCAGCTTTCAGCACATAGCACCCAGGCTTTACCTCCTCTCCTACTCTCCCCAGGCTGGATCCCCCACATTTGGATCCCTTTTGTCACCCAGCGCTGGTGAGGTGTCACCCATAAGATGTCACCAGGCACCCGTGATACAGTGTCACCCGCAGCACCCCTTACCTTGCGTGGCACCACGTAGCTGACAGGGACGAGGGTGGTGTCTGTGAGCTGCAGGACACGGAGCACCTCGCAGGCCATGACATCCAGGGCCAGGCGCGGCACAGCAGCCAGGCCACGCGTGCTGCCCTCTGTCCGGCACTGGGTCACTGTTGGGGGGGGGTGGGGGGGGGGGGACAGGAAAGGTGGCCGTGGGGCAGGCAGAGCCCAGCCTCTGGGGGCAGCCGGGAGCCCAATGTGGGGTGTATCCTGCTTACCCTGGGTGAGTGCTGGCTGCGCAGCTGCCACCTCGAAGCAGTACAGGAGGTTTTCTCCCTGGCAGAGAGGTGATGGGGACAGGGCATGAGTGGAGCTCTGGGGAACACCCCACCACACCCACAGACACCTCCCTGCACCCCGCTGCCGTGGGACCTTACCTTCCCTGCTATCACCAGCAGACCCGTGTCACCATCGTACAGTGGGATGGCTGCCCTGCAATGGAAGGAGGGAGCTGAGCCGGGGCACCCATTAGTGTGGCACCCTGACAGCCACAGGGCTGGGTCCTGGGTCCTGCTGGAGCACACCCCAGACCCTGTCCTTGGGAAGCACAGGGCATCATCATCAGGCCATGCAAGAGGCAGGAGGGCAGGGCTGGTGCTAGCTGCTCCCCTGACGTACAGGTCCCCAAGCCCTCGCTGTCCCACCCCAGGATGACAGGTCTGCAAGATGCTGCTGCTGGCCAGATCCTGCACCGGCTGCATGGTGCCTGCCATGAAGCCATGCTCAGCCATAGGGCATCCCTGCTCCTGGATCTGCACCCTTCACCCAGTGATGGCACCACTCGGGGAAGCCACCGTCACCTGCAGGGGAGCCCCAGGGCAGGCCGGGCCAGCTTGGCCAGTTTGAGGCGGGTGTGTGGCACACCCCGGCACGCCGCTCACCTCACCTGGACCTGCTGTGCCAGGAGCCCCGGGAGGGCCCTAGGGCCAAGGCTGTGCCAGCTGGTGTATGACCCTGCTCCTTGTCCCGCACCTTGTCCCAGCTTGTGACCTGAGTGCTCCGTGGCCAGAAGTGACCATGGTGGGGGGAGACACTTGGTGTCTGGGAGCACGGCAGTCAGGACATGGGGGGCACAGTGACTGGGGAGTGCTCAGTGGCCAGTGGGGACTGTGACCAGGAACATTGCCTAGAATGGATGTTGGTGAGGAGAACATGAAGCCACCTCTCTGCCTCCCCTTGGCAGGGGTGGAGGAGGCAGCTCCACAGGCAGAGAACAAAGGGACAATCTATTACTTTCAGTTGACATTTCTGTGGTTATGCCCAGGGCACGAACCTGTGCCGATGTTTTGCACCATGTGGCTATGAGGAAATTTGGTGAAACCAAAACTGTGATGTGCTACTGCCCCAGCCAGTCCCCATGGCATGGACACCCTGGCGCTGCCAGAGGATGGCACAAGGCACGGCTGTGTCCAATACACTATGGTGCTGTGCTGCGACTGTTGGCATAACATGGGCAAACACCACTGGAGTTGGCTGTGGCAGGCACCGCAGTCCCCTGCCTGGCTAGTTACTGTCACCAGCACTGCCACCACCACTGGGGCCCAGGGCTGGGACAGGTTGTCCCAGCCCAGCCAGTGCTGTCCTTGCAGCACCAAATGGGAAGTGCTGTCCTGTGGCACTTTGCACAGTTCTGCCATCACTGGAGCACCAGGGAACACTGAGGGCAACCCAGTACCTCCTGTCCCTCAACAGCTGGAGACATGGGCTCTATAAGGGCTGGGGATACTGGGGCGCATGGGTGCCAGGGTGTCTGGTTACCCTGGGTGTGCTGGCTCTAGGGACCTCTGGAAGTACCAAGGACACCCAGCCCCTGGTGTTACAGGGGTGCCAGAAGACTGGGGGTGCTGGGAATACGGGGGGGATGCCTGCACCTGCACCTGTATCTGTACCTATGGATGTGAACACTGGGGATGCTGGGATCCCAGCTACTGGGCCCCGGGGTCCTGAAGCTGCCAGGGGTCGTAGTGACTTGGGGTCTCCGGGCACTGCTGAGGTTCCGGTGTCTCGGGGGCTCCAGGCGCTGCCCGGGTCCCGGTGCAGTCCCGGGGGGTCCCGGGGGTCCCGCCGGTCCCGCCCCCTCTCGGGCCCCAGGTGCGCAGGGGGCGTAGCCTTCGGGGCAGCCGTGCCCCGCCCCTCCTCCCCTGTCCCCCGCAGCCAATGGGAAGGCGGCGGGAGGGCAGGCCCTGCCCTCCGCGGTTTTAAAGCCGCCCCCCGCGCCCGGCGCCGCCAGAGGGGAGCGTCTGCTCGGCCGCCGGCTGCCGCCGCCATGCACTGACCGCCCGGCACGGCTCGGTGAGTCCCGCGTCCTCAGTCGCTGCTGCCCGGCCCTGCACTCGCCATGGAGCCGAGGGCTCGTGGGGGGCCGGCCCACGGGCAGGAGGGGGGCTGTGCTGGGCACCGGGGAGTTCGGGGAGTGGTGGAGCCGAGGGAGCCCGGCGGGCCTGAGCAGAGCCGCGGGGCACCCCAGGTTGGCTGCCCTCCCCGGGTGACTGGGTGTCACGCCGGCTTCGGCCACAGGCAGGGCAACCGGGGCCAGCACCTCCCTCCAGGTCTTGGCTGGGATCGGAGTGCCCTGCACCCCTGAGGCCTTGGCTGAGCCATGGGGCACTTGGCTGTCCCCTGCCTGGGCTCGTGATGAGGGGGTGATGGCACTGCAGGGGTGCAGGGTGGAGGGTGCAGGCATGGCCCCAGGTTCCTTGTCCTTGCCTGTGCCTATCCTGCCATGGGATGCACCAGGGTCTGGCCTGGGGTTCTTAACCTGATGCTGCTCCTGTGACAGATAAGGGAAGAGATGTGGCTGGGGCTCATGTGAAACCCATCTCTCTCCAGCTGTGGCCGGGTGGCTGTGACCCACTCTGCCAGCAGAAGGGCTGCAGGGCACACACAGAACCATCACTTGGTGCTGGGTCCGTCCTATGCTCTCCCTGTCTGGCAGATACGGTGGCAGAGCTCACTCTTTGGGGTCACACAGAGGTGGGAGCTGCTGGCAGTGGTATCCACCACCACCCTCCTCAGCAGAGGGCTCGGCTGGGGTGGGGTTTGGCTGCCCTCCCTTTGCCTGTCCTCAGGGGCCAGCATCCTGCATTGCTGACCCACCATGGGGCCAAACAGGGCCCCTGGCAGTGCCAACAGGGGTTTCCCCTCAGCTGGTGCAGGGGGACGGGTGCCAGCAGGGCCACTGGCCAGCCTGGCCGGTGGGGATATCCCACTGATGCTCCCGCCACCAGCTCCCTGCGTGCTTCATTGTCACCCAGTGTGCATTGTGGGGCTGCTGGCACCCTGTCACTCTTTCTGTGTGTGACTTTGGGCCATCATAGGGTAAGTGTCCCATTCTGTGCCTGAATCCATCCCAGCCTGGCAGCTGCCACAAAAGCCAGAGCATCCCAGCAGAGATGCTCCAGTTCTTAGATGCCTCTTCCCAAGCAGAAACTCCCACTCATGTTCCCCACATACACCGCTCTTGGCCAGATGTCTCACACTGCCAGGTCTCATCTCTCTGGGACTGGGGCTGGACTAGCCTGACCCTGCTGGGGCCGTGCTGCTACCCACACAGCACTGGGCAGAGCCGCCATCAAGGATGACACTAATGACTGGTTTTGCCCACACCACGCCAAGGCCTTCGCCGGGTGGCCCTGACGCAAGCGCTGCCGGCCCGGCTGGCTCTGCCAGTGGGACGAAGCAGGAGGAAACACTCAGGGACAGCCGCAGCCACCCTAGTCACGCCGTAGGAATCTGCCCGTGCTGCTGGGGCCACGCGTGGCAGCATCGCCGGCCTCCTCCCAACACTCCCTGGTGTTTGGGCTCCTCCGAAGGCGGTTTGGCTGACGGTAAAGTGGCTCTGCTGGTTTTTTGCCTTGCCAGCACCTGAGCTGGGGAGCACAGCTGGGTCAAAGGGGCAGGAGCAACGGAGGGGCTGCTGAGAGCCCCGGGGAATGCAATAAGCAGGCTGCATTCCTCCAGGGCTGCTGCGGAAACTTTAATTAAATAGGGAGGGGAGCCTGGGAGGAGGTGGGAGCTGTGGCCGCATAGGGTGGGTTGAAGGGGAGGAGAGTTAAGGGCTTAATCCTGCATCCCCCCAGCACAGTCACAGGAAGGGGCATATGCTGACATAGGCTTGTTTGGGGGGGGGGGAATGGGGAGGGTCAAACGAGGGGAGCAGCATCCACATCCTGCCTGGTGAAGGCACCATGGCCCTCCCTGCCGTGACAGGGACTGAATCCAGGCCCTGGCTTTTGTGCAGAGCCCTGTCCTGCCTGCACTGGTACCCACTGGCCTAGGAGGCAGCCCACCAGCCTGCTGGCAACAGCGGTGGCTTTGTTTGGCTGCGGGGCCTCACTTGCCGGTGCAGGAAAGGATGTCCTGGCTGTGCTGGGTTCCCCCAGGAGAATGCCACATCCCTGAGCCATGGGGAAGAGCAGTGACTCCTGGGAGGGCTTCTCTCTCCTGTCCTGTGCAGGTGTCACCCTGCAGCACAGGACAGCATTGGCTTCATCCTTAAAACACGTGGTGGGTGCGATGCAGGGCATCCCCTGCTGAGTCCTTCACCCTGGGTGGGCAGCCAGAGAGCCCAGCCCTTGGGGCTGCAGGCAGGGAGGGGGGGACACGGTGCTCCCACCCCAGCAGGCTGGCAGGGAAAGGCTGAGCTGGGACTGGGGGAATCTGAGCCCAGATCCTCCCCACAGCCGGAAAATATGAATAATTCGGCAAATATCTGCGGTGCAGGCGCGGGGGAGCCCAGCCAAGGCAGCAGCAGGCCACTGGCAGGGCGGTCCTAACACCTCCAGCAGAACCGGGGCCCCTTCTCCACCCTTGGGGACCCCTCTGGGACATGGGGAGGTTGTTCCCCTGTGTCCTGTTCCAAAGGGTAAGCACCCCTACCAGCCTGAGCTGGGTTAACCCCTTGAAGTAGTGTCACGGCAGGGAGGCGGCATTCGGGCAGGATGCCGGCGTGTGCCGGCAGAGTGGGGTGATGCCGAGGGAGAGGTGTCAGTGGTGTGCGGGTGGAGCAGCCGTGCCAGCCTGCCTGGTGCTCGTGGCAAGGCGGGGATGGATGTGTAGCCCTGGCCGGGCCGGCCGAACCTGCCCGGAGCAAGGAGCCTGGCAGGCGGGGAGGAAATGCCAGCGTAATTAAAGGGACGAGGGAGACTTGGAGTCAGCAGCTGGTTGCAGCACGGGACACGTCAGCGAAACCCGACCCTGGCATTGCAAAACCAGCCCTGGCCTCGCCAGCATCCCGCAGGCCTGGCTGGACGCTGCCCACCCCGGCACAGCAGTGGCAGGACCTTGGGCATAGCTCCCCCCCCCGTGCTGGGGCTTTGCCTGCCAGCCAGCACCCTGTGGCTGCGGGAGCCACCCCGAGGGCTCTCATGTGGTGAGCAGTGCTGGGTCTGTCCCCAGCCCCCTTAGACCCAAAACTGCTTTTCAAGTTCCCCATGATGCTGGTTTGGCTCTACTCGGTCCTTGTGCTGGTCACTGATGGATGTGGGGGAGCAGCAGCACTCCCTGGCTCGGGGCTGGGCAGGGCTGTCAAGGATGGTCTCTGGCGGTGACCCCAGGACCAGCAGAGCTCCCCCAGCACATGGTGTCAGGGGCTGACGGCACAGGTCACAGCGGGGCAGGGCTGGTTCGGGCCAAGTGACTCAGGCGGTTGTGGTGACCCTGCCCAGCAGCGGGGCCACCCCACCCTCCGTGCACCCCACCCTGGGGGGGGCCACCCAGGGAAGAGGCAAGGATAGAGCTTGCTGCTGCGTTAACCCCGAGCTGCTCCAGCTGTGGTGAGTGCCGCATGGGGGGCTCTGTGGCATGGGGGGAGTCTGTTGGCCAGGCTGCACTGGCAGGGGGGATCCAGCACAGGTGAGACCCTCCCGGTACAGGATTTGGTGCTGGTGCGCTGCTGGGGTAGGTGGCACATGCTGCTCGTGACCCTGCAGCCCCCCCGCGCACGGAGGGGGCCCCTTGTGAGCTGCAGTGGGTGTTTGTCTGGAGCTCTGAGCAGCTCTGAGCAGGGGAGAAGGTGGAGAAGGCCAGGGCTGGGGAAGGGGCTGATGGAGCAGGGTGCCAGCAGCACCCCCAGCTCAGGCAGCCTGGTGGGGTTAGCCTCTTCCCTGCCTGGGATCCCCTCTCTGCTGAACTCCACATGCCCCTGAGATAGGGTGACAGGAGATCATGGGTCCCCAGCCCAGCCTGTGCTAATTAGGAGTGTCATTAAAAAGGGCTGAAAGAACGGGTTGCGAGAAGGGGCAGGGGTGATTAAAGCTTCACCCCAAGAGCATCCTCTCCTCCATCCCTGCTGTCCCCATCCCCAAGAGATGAGGATGCAGCCCAGGGTGCTGTGCAGAGCAGCCAGGGCGCCAGCATGAAGGTGAACAGCAAGGCAGCCATGACCCCTGGGGCACACGAGCCATCTTGGCTGGGGTTCTGCAGGGACATAGATAGCTCTGAAGGGTATGGGGGAACCATGGGGTAGGGGAGCATCCAGCTCCTTCAGCCCGTGCCTGGGTCACCCCCGGGTGTCCCTGTCCCCAAGGGGGATGGCTGCTGGGATGGTGGCACAAGCAAAGGGTTAAGCTGAGCTCAGATGGTGTGAAGGCCAGGGAAGGTCAGCCAGGCTTCCACCCGTGTTTGATTTGCACCCTGCTGAGTGTACAGCCCCAGGAGACCAAGCCAAAGTGGGTAGAATCTGTCACATGGTAAACCTGGGGTATGCAAAGGTCTCACTTCCCTAAACCTGGGGATCCGGGAAGGGGGGGGCAGCAGCATGAAGCCAGCATGAGCAGCCCACATGTACCTTAGCTCTTGCTGGCTCTGTCACTGCCACAGCAGCACAGTGGGGGCATTCTCACTCCCTCTGCAGCCGATTTGGGGCTGAAGAGTCTGGGCTCTCACACCCCAGCAGTGGTGCAGAGGTAGCAGGGTGGGGGTCTGAGGCACCCCACAGCCCTGCCATCCCAGGGTTCCCCCAGCAGGGCCTGGCCCCTAACCTTGACTGGGTTTCTTTCTCTTGCAGAGCTGACACCATGAACCAGCTGATCCTTTGCACGCTGCTGCTCTTGGCGTGCAGGGAGCTGGCTGGAGCATGTCCTGCAGGCTGCCAGTGTCAAGACCCAAAGACTATCCTGTGTGCAGCCAGACGGGGCCAAACCGTGCCCCAGGGGCTGCCCTCTAACACCCTGTCCCTCTACGTCTTTGAGAATGGCATCACGACGCTCACTGAGGACAGCTTTGTGGGCCTGCCTGCACTCCAGCTCTTGGACCTCTCACAAAACAAGATCACCACCATCCAGAAAAACATCTTCCAGCCCCTGACAGAGCTTGTCAACTTGGACCTGTCGTCCAACCAGCTGCAGGAGATCACCAATGAGACCTTCCATGGGCTGCGGCTGCTGGAGCGACTCTACCTGCAGAGGAACAGGATCCAGCACATCCATGCTGCTGCCTTCGACACCCTGGAGAACCTGCTAGAGCTGAAGCTGCAGAACAACCAGCTCTGGGCCGTGCCTCCCCTCAACCTGCCCAACCTCCTGCTGCTGGACATCAGCTGGAACAAGATCCCCGCCATCGCACCGGGGGCCTTCCATGCTGTCAACATCGAGTCCCTGAAGATTGCAGGGCTGGGTCTAACGAGCTTAAACGAGGAGCTCTTCCAGGCACAGAACAACCTGCATGAGCTGGATGTCTCTGACAACCTTCTGGAGCGTGTCCCAGCAGTGCTGCAGCGACTGGGGAGCCTTACCAAGCTCAGCCTGGCTGGCAATGCACGCATCTCCCAGCTGCCAGCAGAGGCCTTCCACAACCTTCACAACCTCCAGGAACTGGACATCAGCAACCTCAACATCAACACCATTCCTCGGGATTTCTCCAGTTTCTTCCCCAGGCTGCGGGCCGTGACGGCTGCTGGCAACCCCTTCAACTGCATCTGCCAGATGAGCTGGCTGGTGCAGTGGGTGAACACCAGCAGCGTGGTCCTGCGGCGGCCCGAGGAGACGCGCTGCCACTTCCCCCCAAAAAACTCCGGCAAGCTCCTCCAGCACCTGCAGTATGCAGACTTTGGCTGCCCCACCACCACCACCAGCCCCACCACTGCACACACCACCACGCTGCCACCGCCTGCCTCACTCCCCACCAGCAGCCGCCCTGCGCTGCAGCCCAGCACTGCTGCTCCCACACTAGGGGTTGGGGACCCCCAGGGCAGCTCCACACCAGTGCCCTTCAGTGGCCCCCCACTCCCCACCACTCCCCCACCACCCATCTGTCCCCCTCGTACGTGTCTCAACGGCGGCACTTGCCACCTGGGTGTCCAAAACCTCCTGGAGTGCCTGTGCCCCATGGGCTACGCTGGGGTGTACTGCGAGGTAGAGGTGAAGGGGACAACACCATCCCCAGCCATGCATGCCCCACCGCCCAGCCGGCAGATCAGCATCACACAGGTCAGCAGCACCTCCCTCAAAGTGGACTTGCAGAACTACGTCCAGTCCAGAGCGCAGCTGAAGGGCATTCGCTTGAGCTACCGAAACCTTTCTGGGCTGGACAAGCGGCCAGTGATGCTGCGTTTGCCAGCTTCACTCTCTGAGTACACAGTGCGGGCACTGAAGCCCAACTGCACCTATCGCATATGCATTGGGCCCCTGGGAGAGAAGGTCTCCAAGGAGGAGCACTGTGCTGAGGTGCAGACCTTGCCAGCGAGTCACCAGCAGCACTCCCCTGTCACCCAGGGCAAGGACAACACCCTCACCCTTATCATTGTCCCTGCGCTAGCTGCTGTGCTGCTGCTGGTAGTGGTGGTGACTGCTGGCATGTACTACTGCCGGCACCGCCGGGCAAAGGCCCATGCTGGCCCTGGGGTGGATGCCAGCCCCCTGGAGCTGGAAGGGGTGAAAGCCTGCCTGGAGAATGGTGATTTGAGCAGCCACGGTTGCAAGGTACCAGAGGCAACGATGCTTTCCAGCGGCTCCGAGTGCGAGGTTCCGCTCATGCAGTCGCACTACCCCAGCAACAACAACACCCCAGGGCTCAAACCCTCCTACTTCTGAGCCAGGCACGACTGGCTGTGGGGCAAGGGCAGCTCTCATAGACGAGGGTTGAGCTATGGTGGTGGCACCCAGCAGTGTCCCTCCAGGGGCGAGGAACGGTGAGGAGTCAACTGAGTTCAGGCAGCAAAACCCCAAACCCATAACGTGCAATTGCTGAGAGGCTGCCACACTTCAGGAGGAGACAATTCCACCACTCAGTGCCTTGGTTTCTGTGACTGTAAAATGTGGGTAGTGACCAAGAGGGGGTTGGGTTTTTAATTTGGGGCTTGGATGGTTTTTTTTTTAGCTACTGCTAAAATGAAAGCAGCCGGTGACTCGGCTAAGGGACATCCATGTGCTGGTAACAAGGGTCCTTTAGCAGAACACGACCCATGCCTCTCAACTCCCTGGAAGCTGATGTGAGCAATCAGGCCCGGACGAGGTGCTGGGACTCTCGAGAACCCTGGGCTGAAGGAAGCGCCAAGCAGGCAAACCGGGAATTGAAGCTTTAAGAACTCAAAGAGATATTTATACACGGTTATTTCCCATTTCTTCTGGGAAACCTTTGTTTTGTTTTGTTGTTGTTTTCTAGCACAGGTTTGTGTCCATCTCTTTTGTAAGGCGGACCACAAGGGTGGCTTTTTGTAAAAAAAAAATAAAATCACAACAATGAAAAGCTCTGCACAGCCCCAAGCAGGTTTTGCGGGCGCTGCCCGCTGGTGGGCAGGGGTATGGGCAGCGCAGCCTGACCCCTGCAGAGGAGCGGAAAGGTCGGCCACGTCCTCCGGTTGTTGTTGGCGAGTGCAGGGATGAGTCAGGGTGATGGAGGGGGCAGTTTTCCCGACTCAGGGCGGTGGCACTGAGGAGGCTTCACCCCTGCAGCGCTGCCCCCCACCACGGGGCTGAGGAGGTGTTCCCAAAACACAGGCCATCAGTTTTAAATTGGCCCCTGCCCTGTGCATCATCCAGCCTTACTTCATCCCTCCCTGCCTGCCAAATGGCCCCGGGGCCAGCTGGGGGACAAACAACCCAGCCCAACCTCTGTAACCTCCTGATGTCACCCCCAGTGGCACCGGGACCCCCAGAGCACCCATGGCAAGTGTCAGCCTGCTCAGGGTCCCCCCAGCCCGGCACTGCAGCCAGAGCCAAGGCTCAGGCCCTGCAATGAGCCCCCTCCACCCGGCCCCGGGAACAGCCAGTTTCGTGCGCCGGGGAGGGCTGGGAGTCAGCGCTCGGCAGGTTCCCGCTGCCAAGTGGTTTCTGCTCCAACCCTCTGGTTTTAATCGTTTTCCAATCCTTTATCTTTCAGGCTGGAATTTTCCAGGTTGGGGCCCTGCCCGCCGAGGTATGTTTGATTTGGAGAGAATGAGCATGAGCGGGCTGAAGCGCCGCGGCTGCCGCCAGCTGAGCCGAGGGTCACCGCCATGCCGCGCGAGCTGCCGGCAGCACCGGGGCTCTGCTGCAGGATACAACCCTGACCCCGACACCGCCCCGGTGCCGCTCACCCAGCGGCTCTGGATGCAATGAGGGGTGCGGGGCGGCAGCGTGTCCGTCTGGCGCAGCCCCCCCGGCTCCCAGGTGGGCTTCCGGCAGGGCTGGCTCCCATTAGGGCCGGCGCAGCAGCAGGAGGGGCCCCTCGCCGGCGCGGGCGGCTCGGTGCGCTGGCCACGCTCGCCCGCTCAAAGGGCCCATTGTGGTCCTCTCCCCACAGATTTTTCAAATTAACATCCCAAATTCCTCCAAAAATTGCTGCTGTGTAAATATTTTCACTGTGAGCTTTGTGTATTTTCCAGCCCCGTGAGGAGGAGGAGGAGAGAAGTCCTCAGCGGAGCTGCGGCCTCACACTGGGTGCCTCTGACCATCGCCACAGCAGCCCCCTGAGCCCACCTGAGCTCAAGGTGGGCCCCTGTGTGTGCCCTCACTGGCAGTGGCTGCAAGGGATGGGCAGCAGGGAGCTCACAGCAGCCCCTGAGCTCCTTCACTCCCTACCCAGTGCTTTCCCTCCCGCTGCATGGTGTCATGATGTGCCCTTCCCCTAATGAAGCTCTTTTCCCCTGGAGGTTTGCAGGGGGATCCCCACAGGCCAGGTGGGTACTGGGGACCCCCAAACAGCTCAGCAGGTCCCATCACACTGGGGAAGCTTCCAGCATCTCCAGAGTGCCTCCATTTATATTGGAGATGCCACAGAGGTTGCCCAGTGTGGCAGGCGAAAGGCGGGGGCTTGGCTTTGCCAGGTGCAGTGCAGTGGGAACTCACAGCCCAACGTGTTCATGGTGGCCCAGTGGAACTGGATGACAAGGAAAGGGGAAGGGGCTGGGCTCCAGTCACCAGCAGCTACATCAGGAGCTGCACAAGGGGGGCAATGAGGCTCAGCCTCAGCATGAGTTGATGGGGATGCTGTGGCCAGGGCAGGGCTTGACAACCCATGAGGCTCAGACCCCTTACACAACACCCATGGCTGCACCCTGGAAGCTTTGCAGGAGCTCAGCAGGGCCCAAAATGTGCCCTTCCAGCCCCTGAGCCCCCGCGGGGTCCTGAGCCCCAGCCCAAAAGCCCCCTGTGTTCTGCCAGCCCCAGTGTGTGCCAGGGGCGGCTCTGAGCAGCACATCGTGTGGCGCTGCTAATACTTGTGAGCTGAATCAGTGCTGGGGACGGATTGCAAAACCCCCTGGAATGAACCCAAAAAAAATCCCTCTTGCTATTTGATCCAGAGGGGCCGATAATGGAGAGCCCCAGCCAGAAGCCACCGGCAGGATGGGGGCTTGGCCGGGAGCCACAAAGGGAGGAGAGCTGCCAGCTTCACCAGGGCAAATCCCACTGCCCTCAGTGCTGGCCCAGCCTGGCCAGGCACAGGCAGCATCCTGCAGCCCAGAAGCAGCAAGCCTGGAGGTCTTTGGCCTCCAGAAAAGCATCCCTGGCCCAGGCATGGCTGCATGGAAACCAAAGCCTGGTCCCCCTGGATCCCCCAGGTCCCCACGGCCAAAGTGGAGCCTTTGGGTGGGATGCACTGCCTCAGTGCACGGTGCTGAGGGTCTCATCCCCACTCCCTCATGATGATGGCAGGCATGTGCCTGTCCCACAGCTCCATGTGCTGTCGCAAAGCATTGGCTGCCAGGAAGAGCATGCGGAGAGGCAGAAATCCTGCTGGCTTCCTGGAAAGCTGCAGTGGCCAGGGCCAGGGCACACCAGTTGGCAGCGGTGGGCTGAGGCCAAGGCCCATCTGGGAGTGATTTTGGCGCTGCCATCGCTCCCTGCCCTCCAACCGCACGGCCCTGCAGCACACATCTATTTTTACACCCATAATTACCAGGCCAGGCGGCTGCCCCACCATTAACCCCTTTGTGAGCTGCCCAGGGCATCTCACCCTGCAGGGACAGGTTCTGCTGTGGTGGCACCTGATGCAGTGGCTTCTACCCCTTCCTTGTGTCTGAGGTTGCAGCCAATGGGATAAGCAGGAAAAGCCCTTTCCCTGCTGACAGCAAGCAGTTGCTAGCCCTGGCATCCATGGGAAGAAGGAGCAAGGGCAGAGGTCTGCAGGGAGACAGGGATGGGGAAAGAGATGGAGCTCTCCTGCTCAGGGCTCTGCCTCTGAGATATGACCACTGGAGTGGCTGTTGTCAGAGACCCCCATGACACCCAACATGACCAAAAGGGCTGCTGAGTGTCAGGAATAAGCACTGAAGAAGTAGCGCAGCTAGTCAGGGTGGGAGCAGGATTGGCCATCAAGGTACCATTACAGCTGGTGACCAGGGAGAGGTGGCAGGATGATGGTGGGGACACATGCCTTGGTGGGGCTATGGGCCTTAGTGCTCAAGAGGGCTGAATCTGGTCCCCCAATAGCCAGCTCAGTTGCAGGCTTTGTCTTGAGGCAGGGGCAATGGGTGCCGGGGCCAAGCATCCCTGGGCAGCATCCCTGCAGAATGGCCCAGGACCCTCCATGTCCTGCTTCAGCACTGGGGGAGCCACACAGCCCTAAATCCCTCTGCAAACATCCTGCTGCACAGCCTCCAGCACCTCCCAGCTCTGGTGGATTTTACACCATAAAGAGCAGTGGGAGTCCGCCTATTCCTGTCTCTCAGGCCCCACCACCAGTCTGCCCCATGGCGAGCTGCCCAGTGGTGTCACACACTATGGGGACATGGCTCCTCAGGACCTCTGCAGACCCGGTCATCTTGGCTAGATCAACCCAGCCACAGCCCCAAGCTGGCTGCAGGGTGGACAGGTGAATGCCCACTGCCCCATGAGCAAGCAGGCACCCCCAGCCTCCATGGGGACACTTTCAGGATACTGAAAGATACAGCAACACAAGGGAGCTGCTGCTCTTGCTGGCCCCAGCGTACTGACAGCCCTGTCCTCAGGCACTCCACTGCCAGCCACTGGGAGCATGGCAGGGTCTGGTCACTGACCCTAAGTCGGAGCCGGTAACCCAACCCCACCGGTGCTGGTTATAATTTAGGGCAACAATAACCCATTGAGGCCCCTTCCTGGCTCCAGCCCTGCTGCTCCTTGATCTAATTAAAGGGGCCTGGGGGGGAAGACAAAACCCAAGATGAAGGGAATGGCAGGTACCCAAAGGCGGCACACTGAGGACCACAGAGAGGCGACGGGGCCACCCATGCCTCCTGCCACCAGTTCCCTTCAAGATCCGAGCATCTGAGCACAGCCCAGCACAGCTGGGATGCTTTGAAAATGAGGTTTATGCAGTTGCAAGAATCTCACCTCCTCAGGATTTAGGATGGGGGACCCCAAAATACATTTGCTGATATGGGGGTGAATGGGGTCAGTGCCCTGCACTCTCTGCTTTCCTCTCCGTGAACGCTGGGCAGGGGCACAGCCACCCTGTGGGTTTCAAGGAGCTGTGGACATTGGGGTGGGTACACTGGGGGTGTCCTCCACCTTGGGGCACATCATGGCCCTACTTTGGGGTGTCACAAAGATGCCTGGGACGCATGGTGCCTGCTCGGGGGCACAGGCCCCTGCGGCAGGGCGCGGTGGGGACGCGGTGGGGATGCGGGCTCCCCTTCCTGCCGGCCCGGCGTCAGTAATGAATGGTATGAGCTTCCTGCCCGCCCACTGATTGCTTCCTCAAAGAGCCTCAATGAGCTGCTGCTGCTGCTGCACCCGCTCCCGCGCAGGCTTCCGGCATGGCCGGCACCACCGCGCTGCCACGCCGTGCTCGATGCCCCACCCCGGGCACCCATGGCCATGCTGGGGATCCTCAGTGAGCACCCCAGCCCCACGGCTGCCCCACCATCCCTGCAGCGCTGCATCCCTGGATTCGGCAGCCAGCACCCTCTGCACCAAGCCTGCAGCTCCCCTGCTTGGGCACTCCCTCCACGGGGGCCTTGGTGACCCCCAAGCCCTATCCCCCTGCTCTCATGATGGCTCCAGTGCTCCTGAGCATCGCACCCCACTGGCTCCCAGTAGGAACGGCTCTGTCGGAGGGAGAGCACAGCCCCCGCTCAGCACCTCTG
The DNA here is from genome assembly GCA_002631895.1 of Agapornis roseicollis. Classification (NCBI taxonomy): domain Eukaryota; kingdom Metazoa; phylum Chordata; class Aves; order Psittaciformes; family Psittacidae; genus Agapornis; species Agapornis roseicollis. Next base: position 32,786 of record NDXB01018151.1, read on the forward strand.
CTGGGACCCAGCCCAAATCGCCCTCCGCCATTTGGCATCTCCATGAGATTTACAGGCAGGGAGTGGCTGGGGCTGGAAGCGCAGCTGCCTAAAAACAGCACCTCCTGCTCCTCAGCGGCTCCCGGCACAGGGGGCTCCCTGCTCACCACCAACCCCCAGCCCTTCTCTGTATGGCCCCACCATGCAGCGCAGCGCGGCAGAGCCAGGCGTGACGCGCAGGCAGCGCCTGCCAGCTGCATTCCTGGCGGCCGATAAACCCGGCAGCCAAAATAACTCCAGCCTGCGCAAAGGGGCTGAGCACAGCCTCGCGTCTGCATCCAATTTATCCAGGCTGGCTCACCCCGGCCCATCGCCGGCAGGGAGGCCCATGTGCACAGGGAGCAAGAAGCAGCAGGGTTTGGGGTAATCTCCACTAGGTTCTTCACCGGCCGCAGTAAGGGACCCCAGAGCATCCTTTTGTGTCATGCTGTATGCAGTGAGGGTCCCACGTCCCTGTGCTTTGACAGCAGCTCTGGGCAGAGCTGGTGGCACTCAGCACAGCCCTGCGAGGACTTGCCCAAACCCTCATAACCCCATCAGGATGAAGGTGCTGCCTCCTCCTCCTCCTGTCCCTCAGCCGCACTGTGATGCCAGGCCAGCTTTCCAGGCAGTGTAGGAGAGGCCAGGCAGGGTCTAACCGGAACACTCCTCACCCCATAGTGCCGTCAGACAGGAGACGGCTCCACCACACCTTGACAAGGGGCACTGACCCCTTACGGCTGCAAAAGCTCCTTTTCCATTTCCCCAGGGAATGCCTGGTGAGCACAGCTCTGTGGCCAAACTGGCCACAGCTGGCTAGGCAGCCACCAGGGCACCACGGCACAAAGCACCACAGCCCCACTGTGAGCAGGGGGTTGGGGTCAAGCCACTTCAGCACACAGGCACTGCCAAAGGGATTTGCTCACCCACAGCATCTTGTCATACTGTGCCAGTTCATGCATCTCCCCCCAAGCCAATAGCCACTCCAGATATGCCAGTGCTGTCCCCAGCAGTGTAACCACCCACCATAGCACCACAGAGCACCCATCCTACCCCAGCGCTGCTGGGGACACCTCTGTGCATCCCAAGCACTGCCACTGCCCTCCCACCCCATCCAAACAGTGCCGGGGACGTGGCCATGCCATCCCCAGCCTTGTCCCCAGCTTTGTGTACAAGCAGTGTCGGTGCCACCTCCCACTCCACCACTGTGCTCCCCACAGGTCTCTGACCACAGCACTCCCACTGCCCACCCTCCCACCCCCCGGTGAGTCCCCATCCCTACCCGGGTGAGGTGTCCAGCGCCATGGTGAGCATTGCCCCGCTGAATCGCCGCGTGTCCCACAGCTTCACCTCCCGCTCCCGCATCTGCAGGGGCACAGACACAGTGTTGGTGGGCACCAGGGATGTCCGGTCAGTCTCCCAGCTCCACCTCCTTCACCAGCCAGCACTCCTCTGTCCCCAGCAAGGCAAGGGGAGCTCCTGCTTTCACAGGGGACAAGACACCCAAAAGGCTCCCTGGGCCCCAGCACAGTGCTGCAGAGAGGGGCACTGGGACACCCCAGTAGTGCCAGAGCCACTTCCCCAGCGAGGACCATACCTGGCTGAACCCGATGGAGATGAGGCAATCGCTGGAGCCCATCCAGAGCAGGCGGGAGTCCTTGTTGTTCTCATGTCCCAGGACACTCTGCAAGGCACAGGAGGCAGAGCTGTCAGTGTTGCCAGCTGCCACGCCAGGCATAGTGTGTGGCACCGTGTTCACCCCCAGCTGAGCACATGGAGCCCAGTGCTGGCTCCTGACTCCACCGAGGTGCTAATGTGACAGTGCAGCGGGGACAGCCTGCAAGCAGTGCGTCCTCTGCCCCCACCCTCTCCCCGTGCTGGCGTGGTTGCTTTGTGGAGCGGCTGGCCTGGCTCCTGGTGAAGAGCAGAGGGTGGCAGCAGGTAACGTCAGCGTGAGGAGCCATGGGACAGCTCCTTGGCCCTCTGGGGCTCTCCCCACACATGGTGAGGAAGCTCTGGGGCCAGTGTGCCGTGAGGAAGCTGCTCCATGCCAATAGCCATAAGAAGAGGCTTGGCCATGGCCATGGTGACAGAGGAACTTACTTCCTTGGCTACATTGCTGGCCTCTTGAACCATGCCGAATCCCAGCAGCAGGAGCTTGATTCCCTGTGCATGTCCCAGTGCTACCAAAACACATCATAGCAAACTGAGCCTGGCTGCACTCCCCACACAGCCCTACCTGCTGCAGCCCCTCTCCACCTCTCTGCTGTGCTCCCTGTGTGACCAGGGCCCTCCAGCCCATGAGACCACCTCATCCTGCCACTGTCACCAGCCCTGTTGCCACACTGGCCTCAGTGCCACTCTGCCGAGAACGGGAGAGGAAGAGTTACTGCAGGCCGGCAGTGGCTGCTTGTTGGCTCCCATGTGGCCCCCAGATGGGACCTGCGGTTCCCGAAGTCCCAGCAGGAGCCGGCAGCCAGCATTCACCCCACAGTGCAGCAGCGCCTGCAGCCTCCTCCCTTTCATTTGGGAAGCTCCATTAAAAGGCTGCTAACGACTTCAGAGCTGGCATGGAAAAGCAGAGGGTTCTGCCAAAGCTTAACCCAACATGGTGCTTCCTGCACCTCCACACAGAGGGACTCCACAAGGGGGAAGAAGGGATGGGGTGGACACAGGAGGGTGCCCACACATCCACAGCCCCAGGATGGCATGGACACACTGACCCCTGTGCCAGAGGAGCTGTGTCCCATGAGCTGTATCCCTGACAGCATGACCACCATGCACCACTGGCCATGACCACTGCACCACTGTGCCAGGCTGGGGCACAGAGGTACCATAGCTCCTACCTCCCCACCAGAGAAGCTCTTTGTGACCAGCCTCCTCTGGTCCCAGCCATGGGCCTCAGTGGAATGCCCACTCTCTGGAAAGACTGGCAGCTGGAGTGGGAGAAGGCACATGGTGCCAAGCTCATCCTCCCCCTGGCTCCAGCACATAAGCCTCCTTGCCAGCACAAACATAGTGCTTGCCAGCCAGCATGGCTCACTGGGAAGATGCAGCACGGGCCAAGCCGAATCCTGGCACTCCCAGCCACTGGGCAGGATGTGGGGCAGGAGGGGCCAGTCCCCCACCTCCAATACACTGGCATCAGAGCCGTCTCCTGGCACAGAAAAGGGCCTGGAGAAGGGAACACATCCCAGCAGCAGTGCCAAGAGGGATGGAAACCCCGGGTGCTGGGGCCAGCCTGCTCGTCGGCCAGGAGAGCACTTCTGCACCTGAGCCGTGTGGCTGTGGCAGCCAAGACTCAACAGCTGGAGATTGGATAGCCAGCGGTGCACTGCTGGTCCCCCAGCCCATCCGGCACAGCACCAGAGAGCCATCGGTGCGTGCAGCCCCCGGGGCAGGCAGTGTGGCTGACAGAGGGCAGGGCGATGCTGCTGCTGCTCCCAGCCCTGGTGGTGCTGGCTGCAGCTGGGGCCATGTTTTCTGCATTAGTTCCATCCTGGCTGAGCAGCACGTATGGCAGCAAGCATGCAGGGAGGCCAGCGCTGGGGCTGGGCTGCTTTTGTTGGTGAGATCTCCTGGCACCCACCCCAAGGTGATGCTGGGAACCCCCCATGTCCCTGGAGCAGGGGACCAGCTGCAGCCTGAGGTGTGGGCATCCCTCCAGAGCTGCTCATCCCCCCGCAGGCTCAGGGGAGCCCACCAGCTCCAGGCCAGTATGCAGGAGCCAAGGAGGCCTCACAGCTCGCTGGCTAAGCCAGCATGGAGGCAGCCCAGCCTCCTCCAGCCCATTGTGTGGGTCCAGCCTAGCTGGTTTTAGGCAGCCCAGGCTGGGGGGAGCTTGTGCTCCCTCCTGAGAGCCAGATCAACTGCTTGGGGAGGGTTTCCCAGCACCATCCATCTCTTCCCATCCCAACCCATCCCTTCCAGCACAGGCTGGGGTATGGTGCTGGTACGCCCGGGAGTCCCCAGCCCTGCACCCCGTGCAGCCCCCACTGTGGGCTGTGGGGGCCAGCGCCGGGGAGCAGGGCCGGCGTGTGAGATGCAGCTGTTGGCAGCAGCGGTGCTGTGGTGGGGCCGGGAGCTGGTAACAGCTGCCCACAGAGACCGACCGCCTTCAGCTCCTCGGCTGCTGGGAGAGCCCAGCACAAAGCAAACACTGCTCTGGTGTTGGGGCGATTCCCAGGGTGATCTCAGCCTCGACAGGAGCAGTTACGCTCAGCCGGGATGCAGGGGAGGGAGAGATGGAGCTGGGAGCCCATGGGCCATGGGGCTGGATGGGGAGAAGGTAGGTGGGGAGGGGGGGGTCACAGCTCTGCCCCTGGCAAAGACCCTGTGGCTGGTAGGGGCCAGGACAGTGCAGCTCTGCCTGTGGCCAGCAGGCCATGAGCATGGCTAACAGGCCATGGGCATCTGACCCCTGTAGGATGCAAACCCAGCAGTGGGACCTGCATGGGCACAGGAGGCACCAGATCCAGGCTGAACCATTCTTTTGCCAGTGGAAGCCAGGCCAGGAAGGGTCCCCCCAGACCAGGAGCAGACACCTCCTCCCTGTACCAAAGGATGTGTCCATGTTCAGGGGCAAAGCCATCACTCCCTCCAAGCCCCATGAGTTTGGGGGGCTGGGTAGAAGGAATGGCTTCATGGGGTGCCAAGGGGGTTAACCATGGCACCAAATCCTCCTCTTTGCACAAGAATGTGAGTGATCTCCCTCTGTTACTCAATCCTAGTTACTCCAGTCATGGCCAGGAGAGCAGAGCAGCCTCTTCCAAGTCAGCCCCACTTCTGGTCTCTGCCCAGAGCTCAGGGAGACCAGGAGCTGCCACCTCCCTGCAGGGATCCCAGCCACTGCACATGGTGACAGTGATGCTCCAGTAGCCATCATGCTGCCAGCACTGGCCCCTGGCTGCTGGCAGCTGTGGGGTCTGTGTCATACTGGGGATGGACTGGGTTGAGTCCCCTCCTGCTGATGCTGCCTTCCCAATCCCACCAGCTCTGCCTCTCCCGCCCCACTGCAGCACAGCCCCTGCCTCCATTCATCTCCTCCTACCCTCAGCAACGCCAACCCAACATCCCACAGGATACTGCAGCCCAGTAGGGCAGGAAGGTGAGTGGGCTCCCACCGGGACAATCCCTACAGCTGCGGAGGCTCCCACCTTGACATGGATGCCCAGGCATGGGAGCAGGACCTCCCTCCCAGGGCAAGCAAGAGGGAGGACTGCTGGCTGGGCAGACTGAAGCACTCACCAGTACCCATCCCTCCTCTCCCACATCCCATCTCTTTGTGCAGCCACTGGCCCCACAAGCCCTGCTATGAGGCTGTTATCAAACCCCCAAAACAACTTTACCCTCTTGAGTATGAGCCTGCAGGAGCCCCAGATGAGACAGCAAGCTGGGGGCTCCCAAAATGCTGTACCGGAGCCCAAGGGAAGTGAGGTGCCAACCTGCACCTCTGTGCCTGCACCCCGCTGAGCTGGCAAAGCTGTTCCTAGTGCACCCAGGCAAGGATGAGCCAGTGCTCCTGTGCATCCACATCCCTCACAGTGCCGCTGGCTCATCCTTGATCCTCCTCAACTTCCCCATGTCTGCCATACCAAGCGGCATTCCTGGGAAGGACGGCCAAGGGGGAAGTAGAGCAGAGGAAATATAAACAGTCCTGTACAGCTACGCTGGGGAACAGAAGCATGAGAGCGCCGAGCGTGCAGTGCTATAAATAGGCAGCCCAGAGCCAGGCCAACTTTTTCAAAGCTTCCCACGGTCTCCTTGGGAATGTGGGATGCTGTGGACCTTCCCTCAGCCCGGAGGAAGCCAGTGCCGAGGCTGGGAGTCAGGTACCCCCGGGGTGACCCTGGCGTGGGATACTGTGCTAATGGGGTTGGGGGGAAGAAGACTAAAAGTCTCCATGTCCTGATGCGCCTTCCCCCACCTAGTGGTCCCCAACTGGTCCCTGGCTGACAGGCGAATCCTGGGTAGAGGTGACACACTGGGGCCCATGGGGTCTTGGCTGAGGGCCACCCCAGCCTAGGTCTCCACCTTACCCCAGCATCGCCCAGCACCATGGCCACACCACATGGAGACCCACGCCATACTCTTCCACTGCAGCAGGGGCTGATGCTGCCCATGGGATAGCGGCCACAGCTTGGGAGAAGGGCTGGAGTCCCTCTCCCAGTCCTGGGGCGATGGGCAAGGGGAAAGGGGAATGAAACCTTGGCCTCGGGGGGACAGTGCAATCCTGCCCCACACCAACTCTACTTGGAGGGCTGCAAGCCTCAGGTACTCCCAGGCACAGAGCTCTGCCACCAGCATGGCTCATGAGGCAAAGGGGAAAGCCCCATAGTGGGAACCACCGCACAGGGACACCCTCTCAGCTGTCCCCAGGCGCCCTCAGCTCATTAGAGCAGCGCTCATTAAGACGTGAGCAGGAGCGTGCGCTCGCCCGGTGCGCGGCCGTTCCCTCGCCCCCGTCCTGCCAAAACTCCGGCGGAGGAAGTTTCTCATGAGAACGGAGCCGGCTCCTCTCCATCCCACACTGGCTGCGCTCGGCGGCAACCCCACAGCCCGGCACCAGCGGCACCCAGCCCAGCCCCGTAATGGGACCCAGGTGCTGGCCAGATGCAGCCCCCTCGCAGTGTGAGGGGCCAGGATGCAGCTCCTCGGCTCTGCACATCACTGGCTCCACAGAGATGCACTCGGCAGACACAGCTCTGCTGCACCAAACTGGGTCATTGGCTCCATGGTGGCCATGCTGGTCACACAGCAGAGGTCAGTGCCCCCCAGACAGCAGCCTTCTGCCCCTGTGAACCACCCTCCCTCTTTCCAGCAGCACCTCCAAGTGGTTTTGATTGCACATCCCTGTCAGTAAATGTTTATGGAGGTATCCCCAGCAGATGTGTATCAACTGACATATGAATGATCTAATATTTTCTCCCTGTACCCCCCCAGATTGCCATGTGCACCCCACTTTGGGAAGCATTGCTTCAGAGGATAGGCAAGACCTCAGACTGCTGTGCTGCCAGGGCACTGCATGCCTATCTTGCTCCTCCCAGCTGCGGAGAGAGGAAGTCCAGGGCCCTCTCTCCAGGCATAGAGACCCAGCATGGAGATGCATGGATTGCCAGGACCTAGAGGAGAGGGTGACCAGTAGAACCAGCAAGCAAAGATGCCGCTTTAGTACCCTACACCATACCCAAATCAGTGCCTGGACCCCATCCTGATGACCCACCTGGGGCATCAACCAGGATACAGGCACCCTGCTGGTGCTCCCAACCTCTGCTCAGCACCAAGTCCTGAGTCCCCCAACCCTGATACTCAACGCACCCAAGGGCTTGTTCCAGAGGGATGTGGGGGGAAGTTTTGTGGGGTATATGCAAGCATCACAGGGTGAGAGCCATGAAGCACTGAGCCCCTGTAGAGGCAAAGCCACAAGGGAGAGGATGTGACTTACTTCCAGTGAGAGGGTCAAGGCAAGGAGGGTGACTGCTGGCACCCATGGGAAGGGAGGGGCCAGTGCGGCCTTGGGAGGGGATGAGGCGAGGACGGGACTTACAGGACCTCTGGAAGGAGCCAGTTCCAGCCAGGCATGGGAGTGTGGCTGCCTGGGGAGCCACATAGGACCTGCTGCACCAAAGGTGTGGCCCTGACATCTCCACCCCCAGTTTAGGAGCACCAAGGAGGCATGCTGAGCAGCAACAGAGTGCAAGCACAGCCTTAATGCTTACAAACAAGCTGCTGCTATTGCAGCTCCCTGATCCATCCCAGACACAGCAAAGAGGGACTGTGGGTCCAGCAGAATGAGGCCACTGCTTTCCCAAGGGAAATCATGGCCTCGGTTATGTACTGGGCACCCCACAGGGTCAGCCAGGCTCCAGCCACGCTGCTCTCACTGCGTCACACACTCCTGCCCACTGCTGGGATGTGCTCAAAATAGCTGCTACGGACGTAGCCAGTAATAGGGGAGTCAGGCCCCACTGGGGGCACAGCTCTGGGTACAGACAGCCTGCCAGTGACCCTCCTTACCACCAGTCCTTGGTCCCCAGCCCCATGCATGCTGCATCTGTGAGACCCAGGAGCAGCACCAGGCATTGCACACCACGGCCATGACCCATCCTCCCTGAGGCTTCTATTTTAGCTCCTTCTCATCTTTTTCTCTCCTGCTCAAAAAAAAAAGGAACAGTTTAATGAGCCAGGCTTGGCGAATTAAGAAAACCAGCCAGCCAAACAGCCCTGTGAGGAGGCCAGCTTTGGCACCATGTACAGCAAAGGGACCAGGGTGAGTGAGCCCAAGCTCTTTGTCTGCTCCAGAGGAAACCCAGCCCGTGATGCTGATGGGCCAGCCCAGCTGGAAATCCCATCACACTGCTCACCTCTCTCACCCCTGCAAAAAAACCCGGCAACTTCAAAGCCTCACAAGGTGCTGGCACCACGTGGTGGCCCAGGCATCACCCGGTTTTGTAACCATGCTGGCCTCGGGGACAAGGAGCCTTTCCAAATAACCTGGCCCTCCGGCAACCAGGGAAAGAAGAAAAACCAGAACACAGGGGTGTTATTGCTCCTGGATAAGTAAGTCCTATGCAAACTTCCAGAAGATTTATGGCATTTTAAAGTTTTGCCCTTCAGCACAGTACTTCTCCAAGACTAAACATCTTCATCAATTCTCAGCTGGCCGGTGTTAGGGCTGCGACTCGGCAGTGCTTGGCCGCAGCAGTGAAGGTGCATATTTCTCTTGGCAAAGCCGGAGCACCGGCCCCGGCCTGGATCAGACAGCAGTGGAGGGAAGTGAGCTGCCTGTTTTGAACAGCCACCATCATTCACACGTTATTTTTAATAGCTCTCTGAGACAGAGTCCACCCTCCCCAGGAGACTTGGCTCAAGCCCATCGTGCTCACAGCTTCACCGAAACGCCGTTATACAAGCAGGCAGGTCTGGCAGGGGGAGAAGTTTGGGTACGCAAGGCGGGAGCACTGCCTGAGGCCATTGGTGCATAGGAGCAGGATGAACCTGGGAGCAGAGACCAGTACCTTCCATCCACACCAAACAGGAGCAGGGGAGCATCACAGGGCCCACTTGAGGGCTGGAAGCACATTTTCATGGCTCGTTTGCACATGTAACCACTGGGTTTATACTAATATATAGTGTTTTGGTATCTATAAGTCTGCCTGAGGGGTCAAGACACTGCTTGTACCTGCAAAAAGCACCCAGGGGCCTTATGTGATCTCAGCACCCAAGCAGCCAGCAGCAGAGTACTGATGCAGTGCTGGAACATCAGCTTCCTCCAGTTGGTGTCCAGGATTACCACCATGCTCAAGCACAACAGTGGAGGCCATCAGCTTTCTGAACTCATAGGCACACATATGCCAGTAGCAGGAGAGACACAAGGAGTACCAGAGCCTACTGCAGCCACTTCACCCTGCTCTCCGCTGTGTCCCTCCCCTCCCAGAGGCTTCCAGCCCCTTCTGCAGTGAGGGATACAGCCACTGGCGCCAGAGCCCCCAAGCCACAGGAAACCTCTAATAAGAGGCTGTTTAAACTCAACATCAAGGTTTAAGTCCTCTACTTATTTCCTACTCACTGTTATTCGCTGAGCTGTGCAGATCCAGCTGCCCAGCCCTCACCCTTGGCAGGTCCTCATCCCTGAGAGCCTTTTGCACAGCAGCACAGAGCCCAGGAGTCCTCAGGCCCACTGCAGCTCTTGTGCCCCTGGGGCTGGAAAGTGCTGTCGCCCACAGGCAGACAGCCCCAGCCAGCAATGTGCCAGTGTGGTGCAGGAGCTCACTGGCCTGGATGGGAGGACAAGGGTCACCCATGCCAAACCTCACCACGGCTGAGGAGCAGAGCAGATAGCCCCATTCTCCCTGCCCTCAGTCCATGTGACTGCATTACCACTGGGCCTCTCCTGAGCTGTGCCAGAGCTGGGAGAATGGCCCCAAAGCCCACTCCTCAGCAGGCAGTGGGCACCCTGGTCAGGCTGCCTGCACCATGTCACCCCGCACACCCGGGAGGGACAGTACCTGGGAAGCAGCTGGGCTGACTCGTGGGTCAAAGATCCGCAGTTTCTTGTCCTATACAGATAAAAAGAAAACAGGAGGGTTAAGGACCCTGGGGCCATGGAGATGTCAAGCAGTGTTAGGCAAGTGGCTGGAGTGAGCAGTTTCCTTCCTGCCCATCATTTTCCTGCCTGCAGTGCCTGCCCTGTGCATGACTTGCAGAGTGTTCTCCAGATCTTGCCCCACACCATGGGCAGGGGCATACTCCCAGGATCCCTCCCAGTATCACAAGGAACCCAATACCCTCAGAACTGCTCCCAGAGAAGGGGAGAGCCCCAAAAGAAGAGCCAGGGCTGGAGCCCAACCCTCGGATTCCATCCTATCAGTGCTCCCCAGCATCCTACAAGCAGGAGAATAGGCCCTCTCCTGCCTGGCACCCCACAGTCAAATGGGGCATAAGATGCCATTTGGAAAGGGCTGTCTGGGGTGCAGAGGCAACCAAAGTGCCATTTAGGGAGCACACACTGTGCCTACTAGACCCACACAGCATGGCACAGCTCAGGGGCTGACCTGCACCTCAGACGGCATGGCCTTGGGGTTCTAGCCTCTGTGCACAGCCCGCAATGCTTGGTACAGAGCTCCAACTGCTCACTTAGCTCGCACACCCCGTCTGCACGCTTGGCAGCCTCCATGCTCCGTGATGGGCTCAGCCTGTACATTCAGCCTCCCCCCGAGGCACAGGGAGACAACTGCTCGCTCAGCCTGCAGGCTTGGTCTGCGCGCTCGGCCAGGCTTGCACCCTTGGTCCTGCTCATCCGGCTTCTGCACGCGGCTGGGGCTCAGCTTGCCCGGCTGCACGCTCAGCCCGCACGCTTGGCGCAGGGCAGGCTTTGCTGGCCTTGCCTGCACGCTCGGTCACCGCTCGCGGGCCCCGCTCGCTCGGCCTCCGTGCGGGGCCTGCGCGCACCAGCGAGCAGCAGGCGCCACCTAGCGCTCCCGTCCTCCCCGGCCGCCCCGTTCCTGCCCCGTTTCTCCCCAGCACGGGGCGCACGCACTGCCCGCCCCTGCGAGCCGCCCACCTTGCAGGAGGTGCCGAGCAGGCGGCCGTCTCGCCTCCAAGCCAGGCTCTGCAGCTGGTCCCCGTGTGCGTCCAGCACTGTGGGGAGAAAGCGGGCTCAGGGCTGTGGTCAAACAGGGTCCCTCCCGCGGACAAGGCAGGTGTATGGCAGGAGTCATTGCTCTTCCTCCATGAGCACTTCCCAGGGGAAATGACCCGGCTTTTCCCAAAGGGCTGATGGCAGTCAGAGCCAGGGGATGCTGCTGTGTCCATGCAGGGAGCATCCCTGCACCACTGGCAGCTCAATAGGAAGGGCAGGAGTCCTGGGAAAGCCACAGGCACTTGCACCCCTGTGCTGCCACCCAGCCTCCTCTCCCCATCAAGTTATGTGAGGTCTGGGCAAGGCTGGTCAGCAACAGCACACAGAATCCACACTGGGACATAGAGGGAGAGGGACCTGTCACCCAAGGGATCCCCCAGCAAAGCTGCTACATAGGAGCCTTTTACACCACTGCACCAGAGCACAGGGGAGCCCATGTACACACAGAAGGAGCTGCAGTGGTTCCCGCCCAAAAAGCCACCCATCCTGCCTGTTTGGTGACAGTGAGGTCCAGATCTGAGCCCATGTACCAGCACGGTGGAGACATGCGTTGCAGGCAGGAACTGGCAGGCACGGCCATGCCTACCTGTCAGCGGCTGCTGCTGTTCCATGTTCCAGACGGTGACTCTTTTTCCTGTGCCACTGGCCAGGACGCCATCCGCTGTCGGGTGGAACTGCAGCATGTCCACTGGGCCCCCCTCAGGCCCCAGGGTCAGCCCCGCACCACTGGGTATGTCCTGGCCGCTCTGGGGCAGGCGCCACACCTTCACCTGCAGCACCAGGGAGAGGAGGGTCAGTCCTTGGGCAGAAGAGCCAGACCCTGCTGGGTGCTGGCAGCACTCGACCTGGGCTTGCTGCTCTTGCAGGCTCTGGTCCCTGCAGACACCATGTGACCCCACATCACAGGTCATTGGGATCAGAGCTGTGGGCATCCCAGGTGGGAGAGGGCTGATCTCTGCCGGACACCATCTGCTCTGCCCCCCACAACCTGAGGACATCTCGCACCTGGCACCCTCAATCCCAGGTTCCTCTTATTCTGATCACTCAGGCTCTATCACCCCTGGGTGAATCCCAGAGACATGCTGGGGAACACAGGATGTCCCCTTGGGAGCCCTGGTACCAAGCACTCACCATCTCATCTGCAGAGCCAGTAGCCAGGAGGAGCTGATCGAAGGGTGAGAAATCAAAGTCTGTCACCACATCTGGAAAGAGAAGGGCAGAGGTTTGTCCTTACCTGACCCCTGCAGACAGCATATCTGCCACCTCTACTCTTTCCCAGCCTCTTTTCACATACAGATATTGCACACAGGAACAGGCAGCTGGGGTCAGATCCAGCCCCATCAGGGCATGTTGGAGTAGCTCAGCTTTATTGTGAAAGTGTGAGCCCCTCCACACTGTCTGTCATGATCTGACAACCCTTTGGCAGGCAATGGGAGCCCTGAAGGGTAACATTGCGCAACTGCATTTCCCTGTGTAGCCCACCACCACCCTAGCTTGGCCCTCATTTCAGGACAGACATCTCCAGAAGGCACAGGGACAAGCAGAAACAGCACAAGGCATCTGTGCTGGCCCAGATGCCGGTGAACGAGGCCACGGGCAGCTGGGGCTGTGCTGGTAACAAAGCTCCCTTTGTAGCACCCGGCCTGGCATGCCGATGGTGGGGAAGCTCCTCAAAGAGCCCCGTGGGAGAAAGGCTGACACCATCAGCAACAGCCCCTTAGACGCATTTGGCACACTTTGGGAAGTAGGTCACTGTGTACTTTCTTGCTTCCAGGAGGTTGCTGAGAGACAGACCCAGGAGGCAGGAAAAGCAAGCAGTGAGCTCTGCTGCATTTGCCCCAGGAGAGAGAGAAATGCTTCCCCCACTTTGGAGGCGTTGCTCTGGCACAGCCGGCTTCAAAAGGGCTCCTGCTAAATCCCATTAAGCAGCTGTTAATGCCGCGCTGGCTGCCCGTGCACTGCTTCATGTCCCCTTGCAGCAGTGGAGCTAGCTGACACGCTCCTGGTGCCCAGCACTGTGTAGCTGGGGCAGGGATGGAGCCAGATGGAGGCAGCACAGGCTGGGCATGACATAGTCCTGCAGTCGTGCCAAGGCACAGCATGCAAGAACACAGTGCGGGGACCAATTTTGCTGTTCTTGTGCAATTCTGGGGTAAAGGGTAACTAGTGCCCCCAGACTGGCACTGCTGCTCCAATGCTGGGAGAGGGGTACCTGCAGCACCCCAACACTCCTTCCCCATGCCCAGGCAGGAAGTAGAGCCCCCCACCTCTGCAGTATGCACCCCTCTGCCAGTGGCAATGCTGCCAGAACCTCTTCCCCTGCAGCACTCACTCTGCCCGCATCAGAGCTGCTAAAGGCCATGTAGCCGCTGGTCCAGCCTGTTCATCCTGTCACTAGGGCTGGGTACACCCACAGTGATGCCAGCTCCTCCACCAGCCTGGCACTGGATGTACTGGGAACTTCAGTGTGTGCAATGAGTAACATGGGAAGGGTGTGCTAGAGGAAGATCATGAGCAAGAGCTACGTGTCCAAACCTCACTGCAGCTTGAAAGATGAAGGGATGTAGATCAATTTGGCTCCTTAGCAAAAGTCCATCCTGGCAGAGTCCAACATGGTCAGCATGGCTGCAGCCAACTTGTGCCTCACACACAAGTAAGACTTGTCAGGGACTCACTGCCTGGGTGATGGTCCCTAAGAACTCCAGCAGTTCTCCCAGCTGCTTGCCTGGGAGACAGCCCAACACAGCATCCTGGACTAGGACTCAGCACCCGAGCTCCTCCACACAGCTTCACACAGAGCACAGTGGAGGCATGGGGACAAGCCAGTTCAAGGCCAGCAGACACCCAGCTCACCTGAGTGGCAGCACAGCTGAGACACGGTCCTCTTGCCTCCATCCTCACACTCCAGTGGCACGATGCCCAGCACACCTGCAGGGACAATGCAGGAGCAGGTCACCAGCTGCCTGCCAGCCTGCCCAAAAGGAACCCCCCCCAGTCTGGAACACAGCAAGGGCACCCAGCTTTGCAATGCAAGCCAGGATGTGTGGGATTGTCAGCACCTTTGTAGCAACTCGGGGGAAGATTTCTCCACATGCCCTCATGCCTCCTGCGGTCTGTGGGGCTGAACCATCACCCAGCCCCAAGGGCAAATCCATCCCATGCCCCCAGCTGCACTGGGTGTTCTTTCCCTCATGCCTCACCTGGTGCCTCGGCATTGAATGCAATCCAACAGCAGCTGGCCTTCACGTTGTTCCCATAGGATGTGACAGAGCCTGCTCGGATACCCCCAATCCAGGCCTTAAATGGAGAGGAAAAAGCCATGTCAGGAGATGCTTCTGTTTTGGAGGGAGCTAACACTATGGCTGGAGCATGGTGGGAGGGAAAGTGAAGCATCAGCATTGCATAGCTGGAGACCCTCAACACCACCAGAGCTCTCATGTCAATGGGCCTGGCACTACCTGGAGGCTTCCAACACCAGTGGGATTGTGCTGATGGCACATCTGTAGAGCCCTGTCCTATGGGAGGGTCAGGGCCATGTGGCTACTTATGCTCTCTGCATAAAAGTGCAGCCCCTCAGAGGGGCTGGAGGCTTCTGAGCCAGCTTTGCCAGGAACAGGAGGCACGAATATGTCCCAGCTCCCAGTGCTGCTTCTCCCTGAAACTGTCCCAGCCCCGGGCCCTCCCATGATGGGAAGTGCTCAGGGGACTCTATGATAAACTGATGTCGGGGAATTTGGGATTGGACAAAGGCTCCTGGGCTCTGAAGCACCACAGGACCAGGCTGTGGCTGACCAACGCAGAGCAATGCCTCCAGCAGCATGCTTCCCACATGGACACACAAGCAGGGAACTTCACTACAGCTCCAAAATGAAAATCCTCCTTTGCAGTGGTTCCCACTACTATCCCACAGCCAAGCACCATACTGGGAAGCCCTGTATCAGCCAGACCCACTCTGGGTGATACAGGCACATGGTCTCAAGTGGCCACCAGGACCAGGAGCTCTGAGGCACACCCAGGGCTAAGTCCAACCCTCAAGTAAAGGCGGGCGTTGTACAGCTGCCACCATACCTGTAGGCACACCAGCATCACACAGAGGTGCAGTGGGTGTCTAGAGTGGTGGATAGCTCACAAACAGGGCAGAGCCCTGTGCAGGAATGGGAGCTGCATATACAGCCCCAAAAGGACTGAGATGCAAGTTTCCTCTCCTTGCACAGTTTCCTTTTGACAGAGTTTTTTTGACAGTTCCTGCAGCACTTCCTCTAGTCCTTGTCACAGCAGCCTGCTTGGTTGAAGACCTGTTAACCCTTCTCCTGCCAAAGGGGCGTTCCTCTCCCTTTATCCATCAGATGGCAGGGGGCTCCAGTGAGGAATGGGAACATGTCTGGAGCTTGACCAAACCCCAGGAGGAAGGGTCCTGCAATCTGCATCCAGTCATGGTCCCTCAGCAAAGGGGTACACCAGCCACATCCAGAGTACCACACAGGACCCCTGCAGCAAGGTCAGAGGCACCACTGAGCTGGTCCATCCCAGCCCCACAACAACCCTGCAGGCAGGCAGAAGCCCTCAGGGAAGCCATCCCCTCCACAGAGTGCCAGGGCAGCCAGTGAAGCATATGGTACTTTCCTGGCTACGCCCCTGCAAGCTTTCAGGGCACCGGGCAGCCAGTGAAGCATATGGTACTTTCCTGGCTACGCCCCTGCAAGCTTTCAGGGCACCTCTGCCAGCAGAGCCCTGTAGACACTGCCTGAAGGGGAGAAGCAACTCAGATGTGATCCTTCATGTTTACACTGCACTTCCTTATCCGGCCAGGTCAAGTGTCTGCCTCCATAAACAAGCTGCTAGGCCAGACACAAACAATGCCTCCTGCTGTGACACTCGAGATGGGTTTGGAGAGGAGACATCCATCTCCCACCTCCTGCCCTGCAGAGCTGGGTGACCTGGCCTGCTTCCAGGGCCATGTTTCACACCTGGGTGGGAAATGCCTTTTGGAAAGGCCACCACCTGTGTGCCAAGCCTGTTGGGAGCTGCTGGGGATGGAACAGCTGCCTGCCCACATGCTGTCTCCTGGTGTCCTGCAGAGCTCCCTCACCATGGGCAGTGACACAGGCAGCAGTGATGGGTATGTCCCTGCCTGGAGGAAGCCATAAACCCCCCTGCCCACACACCCAGCACACCCCATACCCCGCCGCACACACACTCCCCAAGCCAGCAGCAGCTCATCTGCACCCTGAGGTTCACAGCCAAATGTTCGTCTGAGTGTGACCTGCCACCTGCTCCATGGGAATGGTGGGATGCTGGAGGCTGGGCACAATGGCAAGGCCTCCACATCCCCTTCTACATACAGCCTGACACAAGGACAGGGAAGAAGAGCACTGACATCCAGGGGCTGGGAGAGGAACATTTTGGTGGCCCTAAATTCTTTTTAAAGGCAGTAAATCACAATAATTTTTAGCAGCACCACCCATCCAGCCTGAGCCCTCCACTTCAGGCCATGTGGCCTACAATGAAGGGTTGCAGCTTCCCACACCTGTGTGCCACCCTGGCATGACTGGTAACTGGAGCAGCTATGCTGCAGCTGGCCCATGCTGTCCCTTCCCCATGTGGACCATATCTGGCAGGGACTCTGCTCCAGTTGTGCCAGGCTGGGAGCCACCCAGGTAAGATCCAACCACCTGCCTCCACTGCAGCAGAGCAGCAGCACCTCGCTCACAGCCACATTGCTGCAGAGATGCTGGGTGAAGGGTGCCTGGCTCAGGGCACCCAGAAAGGCTACGTGTCCTTGTAACACTCCCTGATGTGGCTCACCTGGAACAACCAACCCTGACCCAGCCTCTTAGCCCCTGCTCCGCTAAACCTGCAGAGGACAGGGAACTGGGAGAGCACCCTGGCCAAACTCTGCAGTCTGGCAGGACTACCCGCTGCCACCATGCACCAAGGTAGATCACAATGCTCGGCACAGTAGGGGATGGTTATTTGTGGGGCAGAGGCCAGAGCCAGGCACAATATAGCTCTGTGCTGCCCAGAGAGACCCACCAGACCTGCCTGGCCTCAGCAGTACCAAGCTCCACAGCTTACTGGCTGGGTAATGGGGCTCAGCACCTTCCTGTGGGGCCCAGTGCTTCCTCTTTGCCTGCGGAAGCAGGGTGGCAAGAGCAAGGCCCAGGTTTCACACTCGGGGTGCTCACTTCCCTGGCTGGCCATGGGCAAGCCAACGCTGCAGGAAGGGCCAAGCACAGGCAAGGCAGCAAGCTGAGCTGGGGCAGCAGGCTGGCTGAACCATGGCCAAGCACCTGTGCTAGCCATGCCCAGTGGTGGAGTGGCACAGGCTGGCTTGCTGCACCGCGGTACAGGGACCCTGAGGCATTGGCACTGGCTGCGCCTGAGCAGCTCCCAGCTTGGCGGGCTGCACCTGGAGAGGGCCAGGGCTCCCCATCAGCACCAATTGCAGAGCACCCCACGGCAATGAGCCGACGCCAACGCTGGAGCAGGAGGTGGCGGATGCCAGGGAGAGGCCGCCCGGGTGATGCTGCGGCGCCGCTGCCGGGCACGGGGCGGGGAACCCGGGCACGGCCCCGCTATACCGGCGGTGCCGTAGCAGCGGGACCCGGAGCCGCGACTGATCGGGGCGGAACCGCCAGAGCTGGTGATGCCCCGCCTGCTGGGAGCCCCGGTCCCTCTGCCCTCGCCCCCCTGGTACCGATCGGCGGGCAGCGCCCCGCGGCGCTCACCTCCCTGCGAGGCAGCCGGGCCTCGGTGTGCCGGAACTTGGACGCCTTGAAGCGGTTCATGGTGCTCCGGCCGCACCGCACCGCACCCCGCCGTGCTCAGCCCAGCCCGGCGGCGCTGCTCCTCCCACCCCAAGGCCCCGCCCACAGCCACGCCCTTGTCATTGAGCTCTGCCCCCCGGGCTAGGGCCGAGCTCCCAGCAGCCAGGCCCGAGCGCAGGGTGGTGAAGCCGGTGTCTGTCGGTACGGTCCTGGCTGCCCTAGACCGACCCGTGGGGACGGACTGACCCCGCCAAACGCCGTCTGTCTCCCCCTGCCCCGGTCTCCTCAGCGCGGCGCCAGGCCTGCCCTTCGCCTGGTACAGCGACCCCGACCACCCCCTATGGGGCTGCCACGCGGAGGACCATCTGGGGGTTCCGATCCACGGCGGCTGCACCACCGCGGCCACCGGACACCGCGTATGGAGACCCAGTGACGGCCCCAGCGCGGCGGAGGAACGGGGCTACTGCGCAGGTGCGCAGCTCATCCAGCGCAGTGTGTGCCGTGGGTGGCGCAGGCGGGAGATGGCGGTGGCGTTTCTTGGTGCATAGGGGAGCAAAGAGGCGGAGGAGGGAGGAGTAGAGCATATAGTTGGTTACCGGAGACGTAAAGAATATCTTTACCCATGGGCGGCGCCCTGACCGGCGAGAACACCTGGCCCTTTGGGCTCTCCACGGCCTTTCAAGTTGGGGATCAGGGAGATGGGCAAAGATGAGCCACTGAGAGCTGTGAAAGGACCCAACGCAGTATTGCTGGTACCGAACACCGCTGTGAGAGTTCATGGAATCTACTCCTGGGTTCATGACACGCCAGTGAAGAAAGGTCCAGAAGATCATGTAAATCAGAAGCTTCTAAAGTGGGGAGAAGGGCCCTGCAGAATCACATTGTGTTAGACGTGCTGTTAGCATCAAGAGGATTGTGCTGTGTTTATGTAGACCAAAGCAAAAGAACAGAAACAGATTTAGAGGCGATCTGGAAATGGACTAAATTTTTTTGCATGAGGAACAAAAAGAGGATACATCTTACACGTGTCAAGAAGTATGCCTGTGGCCAACCTCTTCATTCCTGACATAAGGTTAAGAAGTTGCTTGGTATTTCAGTTATGATATTGGTAATTTTCAAGAGCATTTCTGTAATAATGCATTGTATTGTGAAATAATGTAAAAGATGACAGTTACCTAAAATTGAAATTAGATAAGTCTCAAAGGGTAATTGTTACCCAGCAATGAGGAATGCTTTGTCCTCCGTCCCTAAACACATCCAGTCCTTGTGTACGGGAGTTACTGATAATAGCACAGGTTGGTTCTTTCGGTTCACCTACAGTTCCTGGCATTTTGTTGTCACATCCAGAGACCTTTTCCCCTGGAGGGGACTGCATGGTGTTGGGCAGGGCTCAGCAGGCCTGGGCCAGCCCCAGCACGTTGCAGTGATTTGTGCCTCTTGGGATACAGCATACTTTTCCCAAATATTTTACTATTTTTTCAAGGTTTTGACCTTGTTCAGAGGTGAAGTTCCAAAACACTGGATGTGCCCACAGTCGTAGGCACTTGTCCATACTATCCCCCACACTCTGCCACTCATAACTATCCAGCCTCGTGAAAGATTTCTGTATGGTGATCCTGAATAGCTGTTTAACCTTAAACAAAACCTGAACCATATGCCACAACATGCTGGTTCCTAGCAAAAGGACCGGGCTGGTTTCAAGGGCTAAAATCTTTAAAATTCTCAGACGCTATTGTAATCAGCCTGGAGGAGAACGAATATGTCAGCAGGAAGGAAAGATGGAAGAAAGCTGTAGGAAGATGTCTCCCCCGTGAGCTGTCTCCCCGCGGAGAAAAGGCCAAAGGTGTAATTACAAGTAGTTCCCAGTAGATGTCTCCGTAAGCACAGAGTCTGAGTGCACAGATCAGGTAGCTTTCACGACCCGCATTTCTATTGCATCATAAACCCTCGTTAGAAAGTACAACAAAATTAGCCCGGGCCCCTGCGATAACACACATCACACTGCAAGTGATGTATCACATATCCCAACCCTGAGAACAGGCACAACAACTCTTGAGGGCAAATGAATCAACATTGTGACCAGTGACTACTAAACCAATACAATCATAGAATCATAAAATTGTTAGGGTTGGAAAGGACCCTAAGATCATATAATTCCAAACCCCCTGCCATGGGCAGGGACACCTCACACTAAACCATGCCACCCAAGGTTCTGTCCAACCTGGCCTTGAACACTGCCAGGGATGGAGCATTCACAACTTCCCTGGGCAACCCATTTCAGTGCCTCACCACCCTAACAGTAAAGAATTTCTTCCTTATATCCAATCTAAACCTCCCCTGTTTAAGTTTGAACCCACCAATCTCCAATGAATGCTAACAACAAATTTGTTTTAACACGTTCCAGTCAGGTCTGTCGTTATCTCAACCCTTCATGCCCTACATTGGGCACCAAAAAGAACAGTCATGATTTAAGCCCAGCTGATAACTCAGCACCACAAAGCTACTCACCTCCACTCCCCAGTGGGATGAGGAGGAGAATCAGAAGAATTGAAAACCCATGGGTTGAGGTAAGAACAGTTTAATATTAAGTAAAATATAATAAAAATACTAAAAATAATACCAGCAATTACAGTACTTACATTAATAGGGAAAAACAAAAAAATAGAAAATACAAGTGATGGACAATACAGTTGTTCACCACCAACTGACAGATACCCAGCCTGTCCTAAGCAGTGACCCATCCCTTCTGGCTAACTTCTCCCGTGACCCTGTTTTATATCCCAAGCATGACATGCTGGGGTATGGAATAGCCCTTTGGCTAGGTTGGGTCAGCTGTCCTGTGCCTGCTCCCTCCTGGCTTCTCTAAAAAGAGTGTCAAACCATGCCAGAAAAAGCTAACTCATTCAACAGAGGATCATTTGGTGCAGAGCACAGAAAATGTATTCGATAGTAGATGGGTGTATATTAATGTAGATGGGTGATGGCATTTGCTGTAAAGCAGACTTGGGGAAATGATGTGCTACAGGACTAAGGAAGACATTTTCTACCTTCACAGGATTATTGTGCCCCTTTTATTTTTTTTAGTAACTTTGACAGGAGGAAGTTAATATTAAAAAAAGAAAACCCTAAAATTTAAGCACCTTGTTAGGTGAAGTGTACTACACCAACTGGCTTCAATATGAGAGATGTAATACCTCAGTCCAGAAGCTGTTTATAAAGTAAAATATTGGATTCAGCCAACCAATGAAACAAAGCCCAGAAGCATTAAGAAAAAATTGGTTAAATGTCATTATGATAAGGATATTGTTACTTAGAGACTCTAGTTATGTTATGTTAATAATCTGTGCACTGCCTTGTTTAATACACATCAAATCCTCTAAGTGACATGCTATTTTGTTATATGTAGAGTGTGCACACACCAAAAAAAAAATATGTCTGGAGATGACTGGATAGTGATTGTTCTCCTACAGTGATATTTACCCTTAGATAATAATAAACATATGGCTTATTTACCAGTGAAGTTACATTCCAGCTTTTTTTTCAGTTATGGAGTTTACAGGGCTTGCATTAGCTTTCCACGTAGAATTACATGTTGATACTAATAAATGCTTTCTCCTTGTCACTTGATTTTCCCCAAAAAGGATAATAGAAATCAGTAGATTTGCACAAAATAAGAAAGGAGTTCTCAAATGTAATAATCAGTCATTTAACTGTAAATCCACAAAGTGCTGCCAGGGAGGTATTCCTGCAGTTACAGTGCTGCAACTTAAGTGCAAAAACTCCCCAAGATACCCTCTAAGAATAATATAATTCAGATAAACTAAGCTGTCCTGCTGGAGTTGACATCACTGCGGAGACTAATGGGAAATCAACTTTAAGAAGTGTTGACTCAAGAAACAACAGAAAAAAGAAAAGGGAAAACAATTCTCAGATTTGCTTCTAGAATGTTTCAGTCTGACTCAAGAGTGAGTCAGGGACAATTTATAAAGACCAGTATGAAATATAGTTCTTCACTCTCCTAATGTGATTATCAGTTACTGACAACTCCTTTCTGAACTCCTAATCTATATCTGGAAGCAGAAAAACATCTATTTGTTGTTTAGAAGAATAATTTTAGCATACGGATGACTTTACTGGGGTGTCAAACTACTGAACTGTTTTTCAAGAGATCAAATATTTTTTACTGGTGAAGGGTTTACAGGTAGGGAACAGCACAGAATAGACCAGGAAGTTGTATTTTGGAGCTGTACACACACACATATGTGCATGCATGCAATTTACAGCCTTCTATCACATGAGCAGCAGACCTAGAGCTACATGCCACTGTGGCAGAACACAGGCACAATGAAAACTGAATGGAAATCCCAAAAAATAGTGTAGTTATACCAGTAATTAAACATAAGGATTAAAATTTATCTGTCGCAGAACTGGTTTATGGTCCATTTACCACACATAACTTCCACAACAAAGTTTTGTTCTGACACTGCTTTGGGTTCCTCTGTTCATGCTTGTGCCAGCTTTTTTGCCTGACTGTACTTCAGAAATTCTGCTGGCTTAATTATGTAGCACTTACCAAGAGAAAGAGGGGTTTCTGCTAGGACTGTTACATTCCCTTCACAAACAACGTTAACTAGGCTGACAAAGGAATTCTTCTGGCTGTAGAGTTGCTTTTACATTGGTCATTTTGTGCTGTCACAGCTTTTTTTCTTTCTACTCACTAAAGCAACTGACCTGCACTGTCAAGTCTTACAGCACAGGCTTGGTCTGAGTCCCTTCCAATTCTCTAAAGCTATTTACAGAAAAAAAAAAAAATCCGAAGAAAAAAGTCCCTTAAAAATCACCTCATCACAATAATCCTAAAAATTTGTGAGATCAATCTACATGCAGAAACAGAACCACTTTTTCTTCCCAGAAGTTACTGCACTTCAAGGAACAGCATTCTTATAGTCAGTTGTCTCCTAAAAAGGTTTAAAACTTCTTGAAATGGTTATTTCATCTTTTAAGTGTATACTTTAACTGTATGACTGGGAGGAGATAAGCTGTTCTAGGAATAGGGTCACACTGCTAATAAACAAAAGGAAAGGGTTATTAAAGGATTCATCATGTTCATTAACTTTTACAAGCTGCACAGAACAATGCTCTTTTTAGACCCAATATTGTTTAATGTCCTTTGGGCACAGTGCAAAATCCAGAACAATGTGGATGTTGCCTGTTGGTTTCCCCACATTTTAATTAGACCACCACTGCTTTGGAAAGAGTGATGTTGCTGGTGCTACATCTGGTATTTCCAAAAAAAAAAAAAAAAAATTAAAAAAAAAAAAAACTAAAGAAAAAAATTTTCCTTAAAAAAAGCAAAAATAAAAAAATTGTCAACTAAA